>PTRB01000130.1:0-86235 GCA_025094155.1 Lichtheimia hyalospora FSU 10163
AAGCTCACTGACACCATTCGCTCTTTCCGTGAAATCTTGGATGGTAAGCACGATAGCCTTCCTGAATCCGCTTTCTACATGCAAGGCGATATCAGCGATGTCATCAAGCGTGCTGAAGAACTTGCCAAGGAAATGGGTGCTCAGTAAATAGTAATCATATAGTCAAAAAGCATCTTTCTCTCTCTCTCTCTCTCTCTCTTCACATAAAATAACATCAAAAAGAGCAAAAAGAACTTTATGTTTCTCATCATGTTTGTATGTATATTAAGTTTATGGTGAAATATCAACCAACCCCTGCATGTGCTTCGATGCAATGCCCGTGCGTGTGCTTCGAGACAACATAATATCTCTTTTACATATGACGAAATGGTGAATGGATATATATATACAACTCGAACGTGTGACACCATCATAGTATTTCCCCGACTCATTATTTGCACTTCCTTCTTTACATGTCAGCTTCACAACAACAACAACAACAGCCACCTGACTGGTCATTCCAAGTGACAGAGAACCTCATCAATCGTGCAAGTGCTAGTCCAATCGCACATGCTTCATCACCACCACCGCCACCTCCAGTTGCACAGCAACAAGATACCAATCGCACTCCACCTTTAATTTCACCGTTGCCATCCAACGCCGTTGTCATCACTCCCACCAATCAAGATGCTTCTTTCCACCGTTATGTGGAGAACGAATATGGACCAGCACTTCATAATCGATTATCTGATCAAAGCATGAATAATAATAACAAGGGATCAACAGCAGCTTATTCAACAGTCAAGAGCAAACCATCATCTGATAATACAACTTTGAGAATGGATGATGTGCCTAGTTTTTGGACAGCTCTTGCCAAGGATGGAGAAGCAACAAAGAAAAACCAGGATCAACAAGAAAAAGGGGTGCTACCTTATCATTATGAAACTTGGGGTTATGAATACAATGCAACACCACCTTGGTGGGTGAGCCGATTTGATGAAGATGGATTATTATCAGCTGGTGCTTTATTGTTTCTTTTTGGCTTTATCTTTCCTCCATTGTGGTGGATTGGTTCATTTTGGCCAAGAAGACCACGTGAACATGGCGGCAAGATGGCTGAACGATGGCAAAGATTGAATCGTATCATGTCAATAGGATTTAGCATTCTTGTAGTTTTAGCCATCATTATTTGTGTTGCTGTTTGGAAGAGTTAAAAAGATGCCACCTTTTATATACCCGATTATTATTACTGCATGAATAAACTGAAACAAGAGATACAATCTCCTCCTATTCATCATGATGGTATCGTGCTCATAGATGCTCATATCGGGTTTCTAAACAATGCAAGAAGAAGAATAAAAGCACTCCTTGTACCGGAGCTCTCTTTCTTTCTTTCTCGTGTAGACAAGGAACATATCTATCCACGAGGATGACAAGGAGTGTTCATCCATTGACCTCTTTAAAAAACAAGGTTCACGGGCAATCGCAGTAATATCAGGGATGGCACAACCCCTTTTAACCTATACGACACGATAGAAAAATATATTCGTAGTAAGCGTATCGTTCAGGAGCAGCACCATTTAAAGATTATTTGGTATATACTTTTTACAATCGATACTATATAGACAAGGGGAAGGAGCGATAAAACTCTCCTTTCAAGGAATTGATTTCCACCTGTCCGCTTGGGTCAATCACCCTTCTCTTTTCTCTTTCCTTTCTCTCTCTTTCCTTTTCACTTTTTGCCCTTCCGCTCACTAGCCGTACTCAGTACATCCCATCACATTCTTTTAACATTCTCATATCAAACGGGCCTCTTGTACTGTGTTTACACTACGCATAAGCAATCATACGCACACTCACGCACAGTACACCCCTCTCGATTATCCCCTTCCTGCTCCCTTAACGCATTTCATTACCGCTTTCTCTTTTCTTTTTCACTAGTTTTCTTTCTCATTGTCGGTAGTCCTTTTTTCCTCTACTATATATTATAGCCCCTCATGGGCACTAGTACCAACAAACGTAGCAATGATATGGCTCACAAACGAGGGACCATTTCCACTGCCAATAACAACAATACACCCGAGATTCCTCACAAACCAAAACATTTGCAACCAACATCATCCAACAACAATGCAACCACTAAAAGACCAACCATCATTCACAAACAGCAACCAACTAACATTGTCACCAACCCTGTTTCTCGGTTGCGACATGCTCGTATAGGTGATGATCAACCAACACAGCAACCCATGTTACGTAAGAGTGCATCATCTCGCTTTGGTAAAAATCTACTACCTACTTGGTTGGGTGGTGCTAGTCAACAAAGCAACAACAATAATACCATTACTATCACCAATATGCAGCGATCACCATCCACGTCATCGAATATCAGTAATATCGATCAGCTTGATACGACATTTGAAAAATTGCTTGTGAGTATCTTATCGCATATTCTCAGATAGAGCGTACTTATGATTTTCCTTATTATGTATATAGGATGACTTGGATATGAAGGGGATGCAACGTAACAAGCTGCGAGAATTACCTCCTGATCAAAAGATGTACCTTCTTGCACAAAATCAGCACCTTACCAATAGTACCAGTAGTCAATCCTTATCAACTCGACTCAAATCATCAGCTTCTTCGACATCATTGCGTAGCAATAGTCAACAAAAAGAAAAGGAGCAATCACCACCAACCAAACAAAACAATCAGCAACCATCCAAAGTTCCACAACCAAGTACCAAACCTGCACCTGCAACCATTAGCAGTGGTCGTGCAGCCAGTTACAAGTACAACAACTATCGTCGTCTAGCAGCTGCCAACAATCGAAGTTCCAAAGTAGGGTCTATGATCCTTGAATTTGATGCACTTTCCAATCAACCCGAGAGCCAAGATGCAGCTGCATGGTTGTTACTTGATGACAAGTCAATCACCCGTCCTACTCAACCTCCTGTCACTCGCCATAATCAAGTTCAAAGTTTATCACGAAAAGAAGGTGCTCACCTAGCTTCATTGGTTGAATCCCGTCAACATCAACGTCAAAGTCTCTCACGAAAGGAGGGAGCTAATCTTGCAGCACTCACTGAACAACGCAGTCGTAATAGTCCCTATTATCATGTGGAACGATTACGCAGCAAGTACGTATCCTATCTTTAGTTTTGTGTGTGTATACATTTAGGATTAACAACATATCACAAGGAACACACCCACTGATGCATTGACAAAACATCTCTCGGCGCTCAAGACTGTTTTATCCACAAGCAATTCATCATGGATCAACGAGTTTTTATCAAGACGCCATAATGGTTTAACTGCATTGGAAAGTGTAATGGAAAGGCTTTTGGCCAAAAAGAAAAGGTACGCTTTCATTCTTCGGATGTCATATATTATGAAAAGCTGATAGAGGGTGCTTTTAGGCGTGATGCAGATGATTTATGTATGCTTGAATGCATCAAATGTCTCAAAGTGCTTTTAAATTCTGAGGTAAGGAAAGTGAATGCAGGGGTGGATATGAATGAGCGGACCAGTGTAGATGGGTGGATGAAAGGGGAGAACAAGTTGCCCTTGCATGATAGTTATCTGACATTTGATTCTTTCCTATTTCCTCTTTTTATTTCTCTCTCTCTTTTTTTTTCTGTGCGTGTGTTTATACTTTAGCCTGGGTTCCACCAAGTGTCGATGCGACCAGCTATTCTGCACCACCTTGTTGCAGCTCTCTTTGCCAGTCTTGCTATTGCATGCAATAACACTGACAATAATGGTGGTCCATATCCAATCAATTCAGTGTCCACAGCCACTATTGTACATCGCTCACCTTCCGACAGCTCTCTCAGTGGACTTATACCATCAACATCCACCACACTTGCAACTCCTAATGACACTACTACTATTACTACCAGCACTCCATCTGGATGGGTGCTTATAATTAAGATATGCATCCACATTTTCGAAATTTTTTCGACCTTGTGTATGATGTCGCATCAAGGACACAAACTTGCATTGGCTGTATTTTCAGAAGTGCGTGGCGAGCAATATCGATTTGAAAGACTTGTTCAACGCATGCGTGAATTGACGAATGAGGAGCAAAAAGAAGAACAACAACGATCTATTGCCTGGGAGTGTCAAACAGCTGGTATCCAATTGTTCAACGCATTTGCCAGTTCACCAGAAACTATTGAGACACGTCGAGCCATTCGTGGAGAATTAGAACGTCGTGGATTGGATGATCATCTCAAGGTAACAAAGACTATCCACGTGGATGAAAGCTTGTTGCCATGCATACTTATTTATGTGTGGGGATTGCATTTCTGTTTTAGGAATTGGAGAAAAAACATGCACCAGAACCATGCAAGGGTGCGATTCGCATGTACCTCGAAGCCAAGAACACCGATATTGAATTGATACACGAATTTGAAAAGTCACGAAGGCAAACCGTGTTTCAACTGTAAGCATAAAAATTATATGTACCATATGACATCCTAATCAATGTGCTTCTGTTGTTGTAAAGTCAACCACAGGATATTGTATCAAACGCTTTGGCCAAGTTTTCTGCCGATCCCGAAATTTATTATCTTGTGGTGGATAGCATTAGCCATTTGCTAGAAATGGGAGCTGATAATGTTGAAAGCAATCGAAGGTAAAAGCATACCTACGTACCTCCCTATGCAAGTCAATATCCATGCTGATCGTGCAATTTCCTTTTCTAGATTGGTCAACGACATATGGACCATTGTTAGTCTTTTTGCCATCAATCTAAAATCAGTCAATAAGACCAACAATCTTCAAGAGCCTATCAAGCAATTCTTACGTGCCGTTCAACCTATTGTGGGCAAAATTGAAAGTGACCCTGCATCCAATGCTGCAGACACCACTAGTGATCAAATGGCAACAGATACTGACCTTGAAGGTTTACGCAATATGGTGGATGAGCTTAAGGATGGTCTTGCACAAAGCGAAGATACCATTACCAAGATTCGACGTGAAAAGAATGAATTGATGATGAAAATGTCCAAAGCTCAAGCTGAGATTAAGGAACGTGAAGAGCGAATTACAGAGTTGCAGCGTCATCGAGCATCATCCAATGCATCATCCATCACAACAATTGTATCAGTTGATGAAAAGCAAAAGGATATAGATCAAAGTATACCTTGTGATACAGCTATTTTCAATGCTGTTGAACCCGTAAAGGATACTCCAGCTGCAGCAGCTCCACCTCCACCACCTCCACCACCACCACCTCCTCCTCCTCCACCACCACCACCACCGCCAATGCCATTCCAACAACAACAACAACAAGCAATGTACCTTCCAAAAACAGCAGTGCGAAGATCCAATCCTACAAATAGGCGTCAAAGTGCACGTGCATCCAAATATCTTCATCCTTTGGCTCTCAATTTATGCTTTACATCTCTCAAATCATTGCAAGAGAATAGCGTATCCACGACATCACCAACATCACCAACATCATCATGTCATCTCAGTAGTAATGGTCTTATTGACGCATGGGCGAAACCACCTCAAATCACCATGAAACAATTTTTCTGGTCCAAATTACCAGCAGAACGTATTCAGCATACTGTGTGGAATGAGATCCATTCATCCGAATTCAACAATGCACTTGATTCTCCATTGATGAGCAGTTGTAGTGAAACCGAAGAGGAAGATAATGAATGGTCAGCTGCACCACAGCGTTCTAAGCGACCATCAGATAACAATGTGCAATTGGATACTGGTGAATTGGAACGATTGTTTAAAAAATCTCGAAAAGGTATGTGAATGTGTGTGAGAGATGAACAATCAATGTGGATGGCATCATTCATTTATGGATACAGCAAGCGGTAACAATGCCACCAGTGCACCCAATCCTGTGGAAACGAAACGCAAGGCAATCACATTGTTGGAATTCAATCGTGCCAACAATATTGGTAAGGATATAATATGGGTGGTTTTATGTACATTTCTCACACAAAATTTTATGATATAGCCATCATGTTGGCAAGGATCAAGTTGACATATCCTGAAATCCGTGACGCTATTTGGAACATTGATGATCATCGGTTATCGGTTGACAATCTCATGGCTATCCGTCAATATATTCCTAACAAAGAAGAGGTACAGTAGTGATAATGGACACACAAGGTGGGATGAATGAATTGACCATTCTATATTTAAATCCAGATCGAGATTGTCAAGGATTACGAGGGCGATGTAGACGCATTGGGAGATGCTGAGCGTTATTTCCGTGCGGTAAGCAAGCATTGTACCTGATACCTGTTGAAATTGGCCAAGTTTCTAATCTGGACCTGAATCCCATTAAAATATGCAGATCATGTATATTCCCCGACTGGCAGATCGTGTCAGCTGCATGATTTTCAGACGACGCTTCAAGCAGGAATTGGAAGAAATCATTCCGGTAGGTTGAAGTTTCTTTCTTCTTGAATAAGAAAGGGAAAAGTTACTTTTAACCAGATGCATGTATTAACTCAAATTCTATTTTTAAGCAATTGGATGTACTTCAAGATGCCATTTGTGAACTTAAAGAGAGCACCCGCTTCAAAAAAGTGCTCAAGGTAAATCTTTATTGTAGTGATTCTACTTTAGTTGTCTACTAACACGCTATTTCTCAGACCGTGCTTGCTATTGGCAATTACTTGAATGGACAAACGATTCGTGGCAATGCTTATGGTTTTCGATTGGATGCTTTACTCAAGATGCGAGATACTCGTGCAGAAGGTGAAGGTGTGAGCAATATGCCTACCTTGTTGCATTACTTGGTCCACTTTTTGGCAAAGTCTGGAGATGACGTAGTCAACTTTCGTGAAGATATTGTTCATTTAGAGCAAGCTGCAAAAAGTAAGTGGCATTGGATCTGTTGACGTAGTTCTTTCTGCAGTGGCTAATAGGGATTGGGTGGATGCAGTGTCACCGCCCATCATTTTTGCATCTGTCAATGCACTGAATGCAAGCATTTCCCAGATTAAGGAAGAGCTGAGTCTACATCGTCGTAGGCGTACATCAGTGCACCAAATTGATCGATTTGCCGAAGCAATGGATGAATTCTTGATTGAAGCTGAACCCATTGTCGACAATCTCAAGCAAATGACACGGGACATTGATGAGAAACTTAAAGATCTAATCACTTATTATGGCGAGGATCCTGCAACCATCAAATCTGAAGAATTCTTTGACATTATCCAATCATTCTCGGCATCATTTGCGGTATGTATGAGTGTGATCCTTTAAAGAAACAAGTAGTAATGATGCATACAATAGAAAGCACAAGTTGAGATTCATGAAGCACGAGAACGAGCGTTACGACGACAAAAGCAACAAGAAATGCAGGTGAGTTATTCTTTGTTTATTAAACTTATTTGGGGGGAGAAGGTTATGTGCATATCATCAAATCTTGTGCTCACGTGTTACATGTTGTGCATATTTACACAACAGCTCAAGCGTAGACCACATGTTTCGTCGTCTTGCTCTAGTCGTGATAGTCAATCCACCTTTGCATCATCGTCACTTTCTCGATCCACATCATCGAGTAGTGTCAGTAGTGCTGGAGATCCTCATCAACAATCACCTTTGACTCCAAGATCATTTACTCTAACATCACCCAGTGGTTTGCATAAACCCGATGATGATGGCTTTGAACATGTGCTGCGAGAACTGCGTGCAGGATTGAAACAAGGTGAACACTCTTGGCGTATCAGTACCCCAAGTCCTGTTGTATTGCGATATAGGCAACGAAAAGAGCAAGAACAACAAGCGATGGCTTCCTCATCACAAGAGATCAAGACTTGAGCCCCCTTTTTTCTCCTTTTTTATCCAATCTTCATTCCCATGACCCACCATCCACCTTGATCGTATTAGTATCATCACCCTAATAATACAGTAGTACTTTATCAAAGGAGAGACAAAAAGAAAAACAATCCATGTGTCCCATTAAATTACAAAGATATCTTTTATTATATCAGTAGCAGTAGCAGTAATGATTTTATATACATGGGAGTCATTAGTAACGGGTCGTTGCTAAGGCTATTTTCGCTGTCATGCAAAACAGGGAAGAAAGGAATACCGCAACACAGTTTTATCTTTCTTCTCTTCCTCCTTTCACCCCCCAAAAGCGTCTCCCGCCATCTCTCTTCTTGCCACTGAACAATGTATGGATCATGGGCATCAACAATAGAAGCCAAGGTCGTTATCCTAGGCAGCCAAGGTAAATATACCAAGACTGACATTGTTCCTTTCCACTTGCATTGCTGAAATGTCTCTTGTTTAGGCGTTGGCAAGACCTCTCTCGTTGTTCGCTATATATCAAAGACCTTTTCACCCAACTCAACATCCACCATTGGTGCTTCATTCATGACCAAGAAGCTGTAAGTCCATCTTTATATATTGTGCTAGGGAATGTTTCTAAACTGTTTCTAACCTAACCATTTACTGCTCGCAGTACAGTAGACAATTGCAAAGTACGGTTACAGATCTGGGATACAGCTGGACAAGGTATATATAACTGTCAAAAAATAGCTGGGAGTGGATGAACGACAAACAACGCGTGCCTTTGTTGTTTCACTGAACGCAAATGATAGAGCGTTTCCGAGCCATGGCTCCAATGTATTATCGAGGTGCACAGGCTGCTTTATTGGTGTATGATATCACATCTCAAGAAAGCTTTGTTGAATTACATTCATGGATTGAAGGTATTGGATAACGATACAAGATTTTGCATGAATGACTAAAGACGAGAATTGGGTTTAACGTAGAACTCAAGAGAAACATGACTGAAGAATTGGTGATCATTGTGGTGGCAAACAAGTTGGATCTTGCATCACGTAGAGAAGTACCAGAAGATCAGGCACGGGAATATGTCACGCGTGTACTTGGTCCTGAGACCCCGTTGTACGAAGTATCAGCTAAGGAGGATGATGGTAAGTAAGATTGAAAGGGAGGAAAAAAGAGAGAGGTAGATCAATGAGGAAAAGGAGAAGTATTCATTTTCTTGTTATTAGGAACCATTGAAGATATCTTTTTGGATTTGACTCGAGTTCTAGTGGATCGCAAGCAATATAGTTTACCTGCCAATAGGAACAGACAACCTCCCATTCATGTAGAAGATCCTCCTGCTCAATCGTCTTCTTGCTGTGGATTGTTTTGAGTACTACATCATCCCATCCTCTCGTATATATTACACCACACACTCACACACCATGTTCAACCAACGCAACAACACATATACACACATATCACCACACGCACCATTTTGTTCTTCTCTCCCACTCCTTACTTTTTAGCCATCTCCTTCCTTTTTTACCCTTCTCTCTCTTTCTCTTTTACCCTTCTCTTTCTCCACACTCTCAGGTTGTTCCATCTTGTGCGGCGGGATACACAATATTCTTATCTTACTCTCTAGTTCATTTTTTTTTACATAGCGTCTCTTTCTTTGTACTCAAAAGAAGCGGGATATACCCAACAAAGAACACATATCATCATTTCTACACCGACAATGTTATTTGGTCCGCACGTGTCATGCATGTTAATATCTACGACGACAATGATGATGACAATCCCTCCTTGTCATGTATTACAGGTTATGACAACTCTCGATCGAGTCGATGGATAAACATTGTTGCTGCTGCTCTATCTCAGTTCAATCGTTGCAAGAGGAAGAATAATTGATCAATACTCAAATGTTGTACAACAACGTTGTATCCACTTTGCAGCAGACATTATATCGTATACGCACACAATCAATAGATAACAGACAATGAGGATTGATTACCTTTTACAATATAAAGAAACATTTACATTCCAATGATCGTCATGTGTCGACACACATTGTGCTCATTACAATCATCATCATCGTCATCACCCAATATATCTGATTGAGTAGTGGTTGGACAATAGTACAGAAAAAGACAATGAGGAATATCAAGAAAGTAAGGATCGTAAAATTGAGATAGATGATAGCTTTGTACGCACATCATCGGCATCGATACCGGTGTTGATGAGCAATGTGCCGCAACAAGAGCGGGGTTAAGACACAGGGTCTGGTTTAATGAAAAAAAAAACTTGCTCTCGCATAATGAGTTGAGTATACTCGCTAGAAATTTGTGACCTTTCCCAGTTTGTTCCTGGATCCACATCTACTGAGAAAGAATATTGTAATTGATACACCTAGTCTGAGTGGATCTTGCTTACACCGATCCATTTACAAGTGTACTACACACACTGAGTGACCTAGACTTTTGATATTACTATAGCAAACAATCAACGCGTATCTTTAATGATGATGATTTATCCGTCAAGTCTAGATGGTTTCGCAAGTTGAAAACTTTCTTTTATCGCTCCGAGAACAAGGAGAAGATGACGAAGCTAATTTGACAGCTGTGCGTGTGCAGCACCACCTTTTTTGTTCAAGTCAAGTGTTTGCATTAGGCGGCAATCCACCCGTTGACCGGTAGCACACACACAGACATTCAAACATACGCGATAGTAATTTCTACCTATGTTTCTTTATGCTTTAACCCCTTTTCGCTTTTCAAACATTAACATTTCAAACAACAAAACATAAATAATAGGTGATTGTTGGTTAAGCAAAGATGTTACCTGCGTACAAATACACTAATTTTACAAGCGTGCGATCACTATAATTAGAGAGAAGGGATACAATGTCGTACAGAACATGAAAGATTCCACTCCACTTTTTCCCCCTTGAGTTGAATTACCCGTTTTCCTCTTCCTTTTCTTGTTCTCGTTCCCTCGTTCTCTTCCTCTCTTTCTTTCTCTCCTTCCCTTCATACGCACACACAGCACTCGCTTACACTCACACTCACATCTACATACATCCCCGTCCCTTCCTTTATCCTAACTTTTCCCTTCTTTTTTTTTGATGCGTTTTTTTGATGCGCCTATCGAGTCAGTCTTTATTTCTGTTATTTGTTGCGATCATTGCTCGGATCTCACTTGGTAAGTCGGAACATATATCAAAGTCTATATATTGCAGTAATAAATATTCATCCAATTGTATTGTTCTAGTGGCTGCTGATGCCGTACAAGATGATGCTACCCGTAAGTAAATCATAGACAAGTTTCTACATCAAGGTATTCTAATATGCATAAATAGAGTCCAACGCCTTTCGTTTCCTCTTTGCACGTAAAGAACCATCAACGACATCGAGTGCATCAGGTCATAAAGCGACAACTTTGGCTTGTGCAACGAAAACAGTAACTGATCATGTTCACCACACCGAGTATGTCCACAAACAAGTAACGTGCACACCAACTGTCGTTTTTGTTCCAGCTGATGCAACTCCAACGCCTTCATCAGGAGCAGGAGCAGCAGGAGGAAGCCATGGTAGCCACAGCAAACATAAAACAACAACGACTACTACCACAAAGCATAAAACATCAACTAAAACTTCCTCGCACCACTCGACCAAAACACCCACACCTACCTCGTCATCATCGCATCACCACAGCGATGACAAGAAACACAGCAGTGCTGATCGTTCGCCTGCTTCAGTCACCACAACAACAAGTGACAATGACAACGATATAAGTGCATTCACCGAGACTGGAGCAACATCGTCACCTACAGGCTCTATCCAAGATCCCAATGCTTCAAATGGAGATGGCAGTAATGACAGTTCTTCTGGTGATGGAAGCACAGCTGATGGTGATAGTGACACTAGCTCAGATGGCTCTACTTCTGGTGATGCTACCAATGGTGGTGATGGTGGTGATTCCAGTGCTTCTTCTGATGGTAGTAACAATGATACCAATGACGATGATACCAGTAATGGCGATATCAACGGTTCCAATGACGGCAGTGATAATGTTGATGATGGATCATCTGCTTCAGGAGATAATGATGCCAACAATGACAATGATACATCCTCTTCTGCTGACAATGGTGCCAATAATGCTCCATCTGCTGACAACAATGGTGAACCCGACAATTCGGATCCATCGACTAATAGTCCCACCAACCGTGTTAGTGAAACCCAAGCTGTACAAGGCAGTATGGCCAATAAATCGCTTGGTATTGGCCTTGGTGTAGGTATTGGCTGTGTTGCTGCCATTGGTCTTGCAGGTTTATTAGTAGCCAACAAACGTCGTCGTAACAATGCTGCTGCTGCTACATCATCCAACGAATATGCAGATGAACCTGGTCCAGATACACGTTGGCGTCCACAAAGTTTCATGGGTGTTGTTGCATCAGTGGTAGCCAAATTGCCACGTTCTACCTCTTTGCGTAGTATGCGTAGTATGCGTTCACAAGGAAGATCAACAACATCACAACAAGAACCAGCTGGTATGGCTGTTGGTGCCGGTCATGGAGCTATTGAAGATCCTCAAGTTGCTGCTTTAGGTCGTCATCCATCCAATTCATCGACGCGCTCGGCCGCGTCTCAACCACCTTCTTTGGCACGAGTGCGTGAAGAAGATATGCATGAGGTTGATTTACGTTATTGATCGCAACAATCACACACCTATACACACACACAAACACACACACACACAATCCCATTCACAAGAGAGACAGGGGAAAAATGGAACATCTTGTCCCGAGCCCAATAAAACATGTTGTATTATCTCTCACATCCTATTATATTTGTATCATTATTATTACATTCTAGAATACGTTGGAAACATATCCAGCAATAAACAAAAGATGAGTTGATCTGATCACAAATGATAATACTAGTGGCATGGATTACAATGTAACACACACAACTTGAACTGTGCACCAAAACGTTGTGCCTTTGAAATATGCAACAGCATCACCGCAGCACATGTCGAGCAGGAATAAAATAGCGCAGTATTCGGATCAACGATTCGGCAATGGGTCGGGAATCATATATTGAAACAAATCCTGATCTTTGGGTTGTTTGTGCCTAATGCTTGGTCATCCGATATTGTTCCATTACTCAAAAGGAGCAAGAACGCTCTTTATTTATGTTGTTCATTGTATCATGTGCAAGTGTCACATTAAGCTTCAGAAAAGGGTTTATGTGTAGAATGAATGATGCCATCCGATGTTTTGAGTCATCGGGATACTTGTCGAGACCAAGTTTCTAATATTGTCGTCTTTTCAAAATTTTGGTCCTTCAACACCACAATGAATATAGTAATAGGTTTCATCTTTAATGTCAAAGTGTAATAAGCTAATATACATAATGATTCATGCATAAGCTTTATGGATTATCATGCAATACTGTTATGTGTGTGGGGGGACAAGGAGGGGAACATGGCAAAAAATGAAAAAACTGGCGTGTTGATTTGCCAAACCTGATCTTAATTTGGAAACAGCCAACTCCTTGGAAAGGAAACAAAAACAAGGCAGTAGGTGATTGTATACATTTACTTGGATCATCAACATAAAGAGATACAAAATCATTCATTTCATCATACGGTTGTATATGGACACTAAGAAAGGAACTGCGCCTTTATTGATACTGGGGATGGATATGGGCTAAGCACCTGTCTAAAAATAAGTGATTCGTTGAATATGTGTCTCCCAGGGCGGGCGAAGTAAATGGAAACGAAAAATCACACCACTCCACACTTCTTGCTTTTCTATATATACTTTCTCTCTCATATAAATTATCCTTCTTCCACTTGACTCATTCCTTTTCACTTGACGAACAAAACGACCTCTTTGTGATCTCCACTCAACAATAACAACATACAATGAGATCACTTCATTGGCTCGCTATTGCTCCATTCTTGGTAGCGACAATTCAGGCCCAAGAGAACACTTCTCCTTTCCATTGGTCTCAATCACAGCAATTCGTTTCTCAATATGCAAAGACCGGTAAAATGGAACAAAAAGGTCGCACAGGCGTTGCTGCTATGCATGCAGTACTGCTAAAGTAAGTCAACAATGAATATTCATTTATCTTAGGCATGAATCGTTTATTGACAACAAACACAGTGAAAAGAAGATTCTCGTTATTGACAAAGGTAATTTACAAATATAATAATGATATATGTCATTACTGACATTTGAGTATTTATAGCTGAATGGAACGAAGCACAATTCGATACGGGTCAAAGTGCATTTTCAGTTGAATACGATCTAGACACCGACGACTACCGCAAGCTTCACCTTGACACCAACACATTCTGCTCAGGCGGTAGTTTCCTTGGAAACGGCACATTTATCAGTACTGGTGGAGGTGAACGAGTGGGTCGTACATGGAAAGCTAATCCTGGTTGGCAATCCATTCGACATTATAATCCATGTATGGATGATACTTGCGAATGGTCTGAGTTTTCTACTGGAATCATGGAGTTCAATCGCTGGTATCCAACTGTGGAAACATTACCTGATGGTGACATTTTCATCCTTGGTGGATCTACAAAGGGTGCAGCTGTCAACCGTGATGAAATCAACGTACCATCTTATGAATTCTGGCCACCTAAACCCGAAGGTTCCTTTGATTTCCCTTTCTTAAACGAGACCATGCCTTATAATTTGTAAGTGAAAGATAAGCATCGCTTGTATCATTATATGACTAACATCACTTATTTATAGATATCCCTTTGTATTTGTATTACCAGATGGCAATCTTTTCATCTTTGCCAACAAACAATCCATCATTTACGACTATAAAAAGCACGAGATTGTAAAGAGACTTCCTGATATTCCCGGTGTTGCACGTTCATACCCCCTCACTGGTGGTGCTGTGATGCTTCCTCTCGATCCTGCAAATGATTACAATGTTGAAATTCTTATCTGTGGTGGATCCGATCGTATGAAGAACAATGCTGTTGCCGATGACACTTGTGGACGTATCAACCTTGGCGATGAAGAACCAAAATGGGAAATGGATACATTTGTCCACAAGCGTTTGATGCCTGATGGTGTCATTCTTCCTGATGGAAATGTCTTTTGGGTGAATGGTTGTCAACGTGGTTGGGCTGGTTATAATGGTCGTAACCATGATCCCACTTTTGATCCACTCATCTATCAACCTGACAAGAAACTTGGTGATCGCTGGATGCAGGGTTTGGCTGATACTGATATTGCACGCATGTATCATTCAGTCGCATTGACCTTACCCGATGGCCGTGTATGGATTGCAGGTTCCAATAACGTTTCACCACCTGATATTCTTGCTGAATACCCTACCGAGTTCCGTGTCGAATATTACTCGCCACCTTACTTGTTCAAGAGCAATACTCGCCCTCTCATTTCACATGTGCCACGTGTCGTAGAATATGGTCAATCGTTCGATATCTTGCTCAACCTTGGTGATCTTGTCAAGCCTGGCAGTGAACCTGAAATCAAGGTTGGCTACTTGCGTCCTGGTTTCAGCACCCATTCCATGCATATGTCACAACGTTATGTCTACCTTAAGCATACTATCTCGGATGATTTGCAAACCGTCACTGTTGAAGCTCCTCCAAATGCAAATATCTTCCCTCCTGGATCTGGTTTCCTTTATGTCATTTGTGATGGCATTCCATCCAAGGGTACTGAGCTCTTTGTCCAAAAGGACGTCAATGATCTTATGATCTAAGATCAACATTCTGTAATAAAATCCATCTTGTTCATTTCTTTTGTAAATGCTTTTTTCTAAAGTGTTCGCGATTTATCACATGACAGGCATCCATACCATCCCCCTCATAGCTTGATTAGGGCAACTTTACTCACGGCCTTTAACGCTACATCTGTGCCACCACTTGTATTAGTAACCACATATATCAATCCTCAACACGAATAAAGTGCTTACATGCTCTTGTAATTCAATATCCCATACGCTCTTTATTTAAGGCACTTACCACAGTATGTGGATCTTCAATGCTTCTATTGAATCGATACATATCCCCTACTATGAGCATGATCCATACGTAAACGCAAGGACTACTATACTGTAACAGAACATCCTGATAATCATCACCATACTCTATTATGGATGAATTTTGTACGAGAGGACTACGGAAAGTGCCAGATTTTTCGACATCGAGACGCGACATCATCTAATCACTTTAGCATAAAGAAATCCGTACACTCCATTGTTTCCACCGAGAGTAAATGTATAATAAAGCACTGAGATGTGACAAAACTACATGGTGCATATGTGTATAGATGGTTGTGCTCGTTGCTACAAGGAACTCGATCAAGTACACTAAAGAGTCGAAACTTTACCACCAGAAGACGCTAAATACGCCAAGAGTGCGACGCTTTAGCTAGAGCCATATACTAGCCGTAGTCGAAAATTGTGGTGGCTCTAGTTGAATAATGTAGTGGCTCTGATTTGATGGTGTCAGCAATACTAGCGGAAAGCTGAAGTACAAAAAAGGTGATTATTACAAACATACCGCATAATTGACAGCTTGCACAAATGGATTATGAATTGACTTTGCAAAGGACTGTTGGTTCTTAGATGGTGATGAGACTATCCATTATAACAACAACACTGAATATAGTGTACCTCGTTTGGTTGTACAAGTTTATGTGAAGAACTGCATAATAATTGGTGCGCACGGACTTGGTTTCACCACTGTATTCCACAGTAAAATCACGCATAGCTTAATCACGAAAGAGATATAACGCAATAATGAATAAATCGGGTTGTAGTTTATTTTTCTTAATGGAATATTACTGATGTGGATAATTGCAGCAGCAACTAGAGCAAGCTGAGTGACAATGACTGATGTGTACCTAAAATGAAAGATGGCGGCAGGAACAAAGAAAGAGCGCTCCTCTTCTTCCTCTTTCCCCACTCGTGTTTCACAAAGGTAAGATCAACTCCATTGACAGACTACAGTTGCACTCACTGTTGTCAATGCCTTGAATGCACAGCGTCAGTTCACACGATCCGTGGTAAATGGGCGATCCTTCTTTCGAGTCTCATGTAACAAGAAGCTCGCGCGATCTACCAATGGCTCAGGCTTCATTTCAATACAGCAGGTACCTTCAATTGCTCCACTTGTTTCATTCTTCACATTTACGCCTTGTGATATTAAAAGTTCGCGTAGGTTGCTGTTCTGTCATTTATTCAAGAGTCAAGGTCGTCATATGTATTCTTTGTCCTCGTTGTGCATAAGAAGCTGTCACTACACTGCTTTACATTGCTATTTTTGGGTATATCAAGGAGACAAGCATATAGTATGGTTGACTTGTTATCTTACAGTGCGTTTATTATAGGTTGAGCACGTTGGATATGGATACTCTTGGAGGAACAAGACGTTGATCTCAAGCAAGAAAGTTGTGCATGATCCCGTGGGTAGGTATAACATTGGATCTACAAAGAATGTACAGTTCATTAACGAATCATACAATGAACAGCAGCAGCACAAGATCCATGCCATGGAGATCGAGTTGGTTCAGGGAAAGGATGCAGTTGAGCAATCTGGCAAAGGTAAAAGTATTCATCAACGATTGTTGCATGCAAGTGTGCTCATACAAGTGACATTAGAATCAAGATGGCTTCCGCTCGGTTGTATTATTATTGGCTGCACGTCAAGGTTGTCATTGTATCAATCTGTATTGCCTAAAGGGAGACGCAACGTTCCCCAGTGCTTTAGTACCAAATGCGATCAAGTTGCGAGGCTTAATTTATTAAGTCATTCAAAAATGCAACCTCTGTAGCGTTTGAACACGCGGATCCACGGTATATGGAACCGAGGCTGACTGGTGAGGGGACTCATGTATTTGGGTCACCTGTAATCTGGTAAATCGGGACCATGCTAGTAGGCGGTATGGATTGGTACATTTGGCATTCCTTTCTATCACTTGTTATTACACTGGTTATACAAGCATTGTTCCAATGGATTTAAAGATATTGGCTGGTATGTTACTTTGAGCACTCTCGTAATCGTCGAGATTAAAGTATCTTTCTAATGCATTTCAACCTGTTTGTTAGATGAAACAATGCAAGCAACTCGTGTTATTGGCACGGCATATTCTATCATTTCACTATCATCATAGATAAGTATAATTCGAGTGATATGAAATTATGTTTGCTGATCAACATGTATATTTTTCAGAAGACCCATCTTGGAGCAATCAACTTACTTTCAATGGCATCGCGTGTATTCTGCGAAACTTATGGCGGGCATTGTCATGTATCCCTTTGGTACCGTGGAAAACGACGACCAACATTTGGGCCTTGGACGGATATCTCTACAGCGTGAAAGTGATTTGGTGACATCAAGATATTGGATTACCTTATGACTATGATTGTCAAGTGGCATTTCAATGCGCTACCGGGAAAGCAGCTACCAGGAACTGGTGTCTCGTATCGGTGTATCATCACAGCGACTTATGGCGTCATTGGAGCTATAACGTTCTTCTTCCTTGCGGACATCAATCTTCAAGCAACTGTACGGATGCCCTGGATGTTCTCTAGTCATGTCAATATCTTCGTGTGTACTATTTGGTCAAGACCTGGATTATTTGTGCCTACGCTATTTGTGATGCATGATGTGTCTCTGACGCCAACCAGAAAGGTCGCTTGCTGGCAGCAACTACTGATATGGTGAACACTTTATTTGCTACGGGTAGAATGGGATGGTGCTTTGCTTTATTGTAAAGTACTGTTGGCAGCAAGATTTACGTGCGACAGTGTGGTCTGCTCTATCTAGGCCCTATCATTTGCATTTGAGGATTACTGCCTTAACCCTTGGAAGTGAGCCTGTCATCGGTGCCCTTAGGTAGATTGGGAATCATGTATTGCAAGTAGTGGGAGGTAGTAGGAGTAGTTTTTGACGTTATACACTCTTATGGATGGGTCGGCCACTGTGGGCTTGGGGGTGCTTCATGTGTCCTTTTATCAGACCGAGCAAGTACGACCCATTCGAGTGTAGCACCTAGAATAGTTCACCTTAAATCGTCATCCTTAATAACATATAAAAACATGAAACATTAAGATACAGCTTATATCAAAAGTGTAATATCGTCATATGAAGTGATTTGTACAATCATAAAGAACTATCTCGGTGATATGTTACAAGTCGCTTATTATCAGAATTACATATACACATAAAAAATGTCAGGCGCACTGTGTAGTTTTATCATATCCCAGTGCTTTAAAATTTAAAATGGCTATCAGTGGAAACAATGGGGTATCGGGATATCTTTATGCTAAAGTGATTAGGGAATGTCGCGCCCCTAGTAGTCCTCTTTATAGGAAGCGTTTTGTGAGCAATCTTGCTACAGGATTGAACCGATGGACAAGCGACTAAGAATATTGTGCCACACATATTAAGCTATTGTCCATGCAAATGGAGAGTGACATCGCTAGTGTGTATTTGAATATCTTTATGCCACATGTCGCATTACATACTTTCAAGAAACCCATTGTATTAGCAAGCGGAAATGGATATTAAACCACGCTTTCGGGTTACAAGCATGATTTTGAACCTTGAGCAGGAGGAACATTCATGATTGCAATATTATTCATGCAAATGCGTTATGCATACACCATCTAATGTGAGTGAATGTGAAAATCTTGCATTGATCTTTAGGATATGAAATGCATCTCTTGTGGCTGCCAAGACTACAAACCGACACCCGCCATGTTGAAAGTGTAATGCAATACAACGTATTTGTGCACCTTACCTATTATAGTCAAAAACGGTACCTATTTGTGATAACACCATCGCTTGGACTGGGTCTTGCATTTCCTTGTGCATGGGTACAAGTGCAATGATAGCAAAGCGATATTGATAGGAATGGCTTATCAACAGCAAGATAATATCTTTAGAAAATGATACCCATGTGAAGGTGGTGTCTCACAATGAATACATTTCTGCTGTTGTTGAATGATAAGCTCAATTAAGCGGGATAAGCAACAGCGGACCTAGCAAATAGATTTGGCGAGAAGGGGGGTGGGGAAAGAGGGTGAAGGGGCCATTTGCTGCACGACGTCATAACGGTTTCACATACTGACTCGTTTTGGACTCCAGAGTTGGTTCATGCAACCCACTTCTTTTCCACTTGTTTCTTCGAAGCAACCTTGTTGAACACAATATGCCTTTAGTGACCAACGCAATGAATATTGGGATGGCACTTCGCCAAGCTCACCTGATACCTGAAAGCAAGTAGTCATCGGATCTTGTGTAAAATTTGATGTTGTGATAAGCTTTTAAGCTGACCGTATATTCACATGGGCGATGAACAGTCGTTCCTCAAAACTTCTATCCCGAAGCCATGCTGGATATCAAGTACGGAGATCAACAAGTACTACTGGGTAATGAATTAAGTATTCAAGACACAGCACAAGAGCCTAGTGTTACTGTGATTCCCCAAGAGGATGAATATACACTACTCATGGTAAATATACATGCACAACGGCGCCACATGCATTTTCAACTGCTGTTTTTGTAGATCGATCCAGACACCAAGTCCTGTCACTGGGCCATATCGCCAGGTATGTGTGGGAAAGTTGTATACAAAAAAGGTTCTCTTTGTTTCCTTTGATAACACATTGTACACCCCATGGCAGGATCATCGGATCAACCTTTCCAAGAGTATCAGATGCCTGATTCACCTCATCGATACGCGTTTCTATTATACAAGCAAACCGAACCCATGGATAAGCAATCATTCAATGCACAACAAGTAATGGAAAATGAACCATTGAAGGGCGTCAACTTTTTCAAGACAAAAGAATAAATGCTTGGATCATATATTGATTTTTTTTTTTTGCTTAATGATGATTATGATTATGATGATGTTGGCTCAAATGACGAAGAGTGAGCAAATGGTCATGATGCGATTGATGAAAGTCATCGTCGGCGGGAATATTGAGACTGGGAGCAGAGTAAAAGTCATCATTGGGTACGACGAGAGCGGTAGGAGTGATGCTGTTATTTACACATGAGGAAGAAGGTGACATGATGATGCTGGAGGCGGTAGTGGATGAGGATGGTGAAGCAATAGCGTCAATAGAGGAAGAAACAGGGATAGAAATGGATGCATGTCGATGAAGATGATGTTGATGCTGATGACGATACGACTTGTTGGTATAAACCGACTTGCGTTGAACACGATTCTGAAGAGAAGCCACCTTATCACGTAATTCCTGATTACGTTTGTCGAGATATTTTATATAATCTGCAGCCTTGAAAAGAATGGTGCTCTTGGAATGATTGACATTTTTCAAGGTAGGAACCAAATCAGTCATTTCCTTGAAACCAGTGCGGATGGTATTACGCCGTTTTTGCTCAGAAGCAATGTGGTTAGCCCGCTTCTCTTCTTCAGTTAGCAAATTCGTTTTGGCACGTTTTGATGCTCTTTGAAGAGAATCATCCGAATCATCGTCTTCCTCTTCAGTTTCAGGATTGGACATGAGAGAAACACGCCTTTTTTGCTCGCATTGGGCAGCTGCAGCTGCAGCTTTGTGGAAGAACGCCGAAGGATCATCCTCAGAATAGGGGATTTGAATTGCACCATATTGCAAATCTATAAGCAATTGTATCCACATATATTAGTTTTCATGCTATAGATCAATTATAACACACAATTGTACTAACCTGATAAGATGGCAGGTGCAGGTGCAGCCACAGCAGCGGCATTGGAAGTGTCGAGTTGATGGGGGATAACGATAGTACCGTACATGGTCAATCAAGAGCGAAGTAGCATTGAAGAGGAAATGGTAAGAAGATTATGGAATGCACAAATGAAAGCGCTTAAAGAAAGAGAAGGGTGATGTATGTGTTGTATATGATGGTTCAAAGAGCCGTTGGGGGGCATGGATCGTAAGGTTTATATAGCTTTCGGTATGAGTTTGGCTCCGACATGGTCTTCTTGTAGGATAAGTTGAAACAGCCCCAATGAGAATCTTGTATTACATTAAGTGGGGGCCCTGACAGACCCTACCAAAGGCGGGCTGAAGGATAAGGCGACTTGGGACATATTGGAACTAGGCAACACCCGAGTCTGCCCGCGGTACTTTAGCTTTCCCCACAGTCATTGCACTTACGCTGACTCACAACTGGATGACAAAAAGAAACGTGAGTCAGCTAACAAGGAGCAAAGAAACATTGCATTATTACCCCGCAATTTTGGTGATGTTTTTTACCACGTTTTCAGCTTGTCATTCTCTAGTGTATGTGCGATCACTGTTCTCACTTTCACTCCCTTTTTTCTATGATCCCTTGTCGTTGTTCATTATCAATTCCATGGAATATCAGCCATTGGTGCCTTTGATCATGCATATCAGCCCCCATTACCACAACTGGTTTGTCTTTTCACTTTCGCTTAACTGTGAACCTTATTTGCAATCGGCTTTTGTTCATATCCGATGCAAATGCAACCATGTATGACAATCTCCTCTAGGTTTTTCCACTCCATTCCATCCCTGGATTCCCTTGTTTTCCATCACATCATCCAAATGCGGAGTTGGCTTGCTTTTTTTTTTTTCCACTTGTTCCGCGGGACCGATCCATTGCGTTGTGTATAGTAATAAGGTCCCAAAAAACGGCCCCACACACGTTATCACGTCATGCAACCATGCCACAAATAGGTCTTTGCACGCTGACCTTGAATCACAAGAAAGGTTTTGGCGGCTTAAAATGAAACTTGCTGTGATCTGTTCTCTCTCCACATAGGCAACACAACACTATTACTTTGATTCACCCCGCCTTTTCTCATCTTTCAATTTTCCCAGGGTCTGGCCTATTGGAATTCGAGCTGCTTACAGTGCACCGTTCCGCGGTAATCAAAAACAAGGTATTGCTCATCCCGAGGCATTTATCCTTTTGGTCAGTCAGTTACGCAACCCAACAATAATACATAACGCACGTACATCCCTTTTGTTATTTCGGTTAAACAACACAACTTTATTCGTGTGATCGCGTGACTTGAACGTATAATTGGTGATATTGGTTGGGGTGTTTTTTTTTATTTCATGTAAAGTATGACTAGAAATACTATTGATCAGATATCACTGGGTATTGTGTGCCTTGCTGTTGTGATCCTGTTGCTTGCAAGAATTTCTTTGGTGGATTACCACATCTATCTTTGCCGTAATTGATCTTGTATTTTTTGTATACTGGATGTTCCTTCATAGCAGCCAGAGCTTTCATAGCATTGTTGATGTGTGTAAAGTTGACAAAGACACAACTCTTTTCTCGTAAGGCGTTGATGAGTTCAATCTCTCCATATTCTGACCAATCGCTTCGAAGTTTTTCTTCATCAAAGTCATCTTCAATGCCACCAATATAAATATTGCGCGAAGCACCACCATTTTGTACGGCCACTACTACGGATGTTGGTATATTGCACGGCTTTCCCCAACCGACTCGCAACCTTTTGGCTTTGACTACAATGCCCATAGTGCAAGCATGGTTGAAAACATTCATGGCTGCATTGGCATCGATAAAGGTAACAAACGCAATATGCTTGTCGGTAAGATACCGAATTTGGAACAAGACACCGCCTCTGATCGAGTTGCACAGGTCTTCACAAGTAGCTTCTGAAGGAATATTGCCAAGATAAAGTGTTCGTAATGACGCAGCAGGATTGTTTGCACCAGCACCTGTACCAGCCATACCATAAGCAGCTGCTGCCTGAGACATCATTGCTGCACTATTGCTATTAGCACCGCCATAGGAATCGAAACCAAAACTTCCGCGGAACGGATGTTGGAAAGTGAATCCATATTGTTGTTGTTGTTGTTGATCGATACCAGGAGTGGATGCTGATGTACCACGAGAAGAGCAACGATCTTTGCCATAATTGATACGTCGAGAGAGCCAACCAGGATCTTGTTGTAATGATGATACGCATTTGACAGCATAATATATCGATGTGAAATGTATAAATGCAATCCGTTTTTCTGGAATCACTCGTATATGCTCCACTTCACCAAACTTCCCCAATTCTGATCGTAACGATTCTTCGGTCACAGTTTCATCCAAATTGCCAAGATACACGTTGCGAGTCGCTCCATTTTGAGCTGCAAACTGTACATTGTCAGGTACTGATTGTGCTCTACCCCATCCAATCTTGAGTTCGTGATCGTTGATTGATAATGATTTTCCGGAATGTTCATGATAAAACATTTGTGCTGATAATGGATCCAGGAATGAAATAAAGGCACAACTTTTTTCATGTAACATGCGGAATGATTCAATCGTCCCTGATTTGACATGGTTGAGGATATCGGTTGATGTTAACTCTTTGGGTACGTTGCCAAGGTAGATCGTGCGACTCATTTCATGACCATTGTTATTGTTGTTGTTTCCTTGGTTACTCATCATAGGCATTGTTGTGCTGCTATTGCCACCGGCTCCTGCTGCTGATACTCCCATACCATTTGGTGATCTAAGCATGCCTTGTGCTGCTGCTGCCGCTGCTGATACTCCCATACCATAACCGCCCATTGCACCATACATGCCATTATTGAACTGATTGACAAAGCTCTTTGTACTTGCTGCATTCGCTTGTGAAAACATATTGGCTGAATATTGTGATCCCATCATCATGGCAGCTGCAGCGGGGTTCATGGCAGAGTATTGGGAATACATGTCACTATGGATAAGAATTAGATCAAGCCAGATTCAATTGTTATAGTCACTAACCTATAAGGTGAGGAGATGCGTTGCTTTTTGCTCGTGTCAGAAGCCCCTTGATTGGTACTCTCGTGTGATCGTTTCATGGCGCAATGTCGAATACTGGGGATGGATCAGCAGCATCTATCATATACATTGATTAGTTTCTTGTATATGCCAAATGTGATTGTAAAAAGGCATAATAAACCCCCACGCACAATATGACACACACACACACACACACTCGCACAATGGTCCCATTCCCAATACATAATGAAAGAGAATAAAGAGGAGAACAATCATCCACACCATCTCGCCCCTGATAAGAAAAAGAAAACTAACTTGTAGAATTGAAAGGTGGATAAAGACGCGTAGAGAATATCGAACAAGTGCAGAAAGAATGTTGTCGTGCAGGTAAAGTGCAAAGGTATCGAACAAGATAAGAAAAGGAATGAAAGAGAGACCAAGGTTAGAATGAACGGAATGATCGCCGTTGTGGATAAGCAGAAAGAGAAAAAGAGAAGGAAAGCAGAAAAAGAAAGAAATAGGTTCCCTAGCAACAACTTACACTTTAAGATGAATGGAATGCTAAAGCAATCTACAAGTTGTGACTGATGAGTTTGTATAAAAGTAATGTAAGAGTACATGTACACATACCGAATGGTGGTTGTCGTTGGTTGTCAAAGTCAGGAGAATGAAAAGGAGATGAGATACAGTTGCTTGTCGTGACTTGATGGATGAGTAGGCTCCGAATGAAAACATGTGCCCATCCGCATAAATTGGATTGCTGTTGCAGCATCCTTACCACAAAGGATCATTTCAATGCTATAACACGTGAATCACCTATAATGATGCATATCCTAGAATCATGTTAAATCATATCAACGCAACGTTTTATTCTTCCCTCGATTCCCTTATTGCTATGACTACCATGGTTGCCATGATTTTATTGAAAGAGAAAACATTGACTTGCAGGTCAATAAATACAAGTGATGGGGTTCGTTGGGTACCATTACATCCCCAAGCAACTGTGACACAGGAAACATGTCATGGTGGGGATATCCACATCAGGTAGCATCTTTACTAATGATGATTCCGAGATCAATCTCTCAAGCATAACTATATCCAGTAAGATCATTCCCACACACGTTTGGATCCCTTGTCACAGGTAAATCAACGAATATCTTACGAGAGTGGAACACGAAATGTTGGTTGTCACAGGTAGCCATATGAGCACATGCTCACTAAATAAGGCAGGTCGACTGCAAAAAGCATATGAAAGATTAACTTTGGTTTCTCATACAATGCCCACTCTTTTTTCTTTTTTGTTCTTCTTTTCTCTCTTGCTAGAAGCTTTTTTTTTTTTAACCATGTCCACCACTGTTGATACTTTCAACCGCTACCTTAACACCACAGTCGGACGAGAGAAGTTATGGCGTTTCGTCCAATACTTTTCACGATTCTATGTGTTTTATCTTTTCCGCACTGGTGCATCAAAAGACACGATACAACGCTGGAATGATCTCAAGAGCAATGTGAGCGTTGCTCGCAAGTTTTTCCGTTTATTCAAGCAATTTGAATTTGGAAGTAATGCGGTCAAGAGTCTCGCTCTCCCTGATGAAGTTCTCAAGGCTACTGGTGCTTTGAAACAAATCGGTATGCTTGTATATTATACCTGCGAAGCACTTGTGCTTGTAAGTTAAAAAGTAACAATGAGTGAGGATACATGATTAATAATTGTTTGTATTAGGCCAACACTGTCAAGTTCTACAAATTCCCCAGCGCACCCGAATTCCAGAAATTTGGTTTCAAGGCATGGCTTTTTGCATTGTGCATGTCGGTGATCTCATCTTTATACAAGCATAAACGCCTTGCCGTAAGAGCACACATGCTCCAAAAGAGGGAGGGTATCACTGAAGAAAAACAAAATTACGATATGGAAGCGTCTAGTTTGACCAGGTACAGTGTATAGATAACGGTCATGTGGTGCATTGTGACGCTAAGTACGTTTGGTTTACACATGATGCTATAGAGAAAAGAAGGCGGTCAACAAGCAGCTTGCTCAAGACCTGATTGACATGGTGATCCCAGTGGCTGGTCTTAATATCATTGGATTTGATGAAGGCATCGTGGGTATTGCAGGGTAAGTAATAGTACTTGTGGGATTATAACTGGTCCATTGCATGATATTCATATATTCAACATTCCTCACATTCCTATTCATTTCTCCTAGCATGATCACTTCTTTAATGGCCATCCACTCCCAATGGCAAAAATCACAACCAAAATAGTAGACTTGTCATTTTCTTCAATTATAGTATATTAGTCATCTTAGCTTCGAGATCGATCTTTTGTGTGGATGATGGTTTATCAAGTAGCTGTATTGCATAATGTCCCACTTGCGTGTTTTATTATCGAGATAAAATGCTCAAATGATTGAAACACAACACCAGCAATAAACAATGCAGCAGATGTATTTCATTGTGTGATATCAAGGAAGGAATAATAATGGGGCTTGGTTATGTATAAGGTCATAGAACGTCGTCATCAAACACATGATAGAGTCTTTACATTCCGATAATACGTACAAGGCCTGAGCGTTTACCATGGAAGGTGGTGGCGATTATGCGGAGATGCCTTTGCAAAAGGCGTGACTTGACCAGTAGCGCTTTCATGATAGATCGAAACCCCTTCCACCACATGCTTTGAAAAGCGCTTTTCTTTCGTTTTTCTTTATTCTCGACACTTTATTTCCTTTTCCCCCACTCTTTGGCTGCAAGCCTATTATACTCCAACACTTGCTCTTATCGACTTTGAATACACGTAGTCAAAATTCACGACACGGTCAAGTTGCACTTGAAGCGAGAAGAACCGGGATCCGAATCACCGAAAAGAAAAAGGATGCGTACAACCGAATACAACCAACAGGACCCAATGGAAGTTCCATCGCCATCAACTCCTGACGATCAGCCCAAGATCGCCTCGTCTTCAACCGATGAAGACGTGTTTGACAGCACAACAGATCAGGAGACCAACACAACTACTACTCCAACACCGGTTGTCGTTCCGGCTAGTACAAGTACCGAAGAGCCAAACGACAATGGTCATCGTTCATCGGACTCGTCATCTATTTCTTCGACTTCGAGTTTATTTGCCAGTAGTCATAACCAAACCAACACTGCTACACCTGGTTCTCCATCCTTTTCCACTAACGGCAGCAGTGGTGGTGAGCTTACATTATATAACAGCACCAGCAGCAACAACAGCAATGCTCCAGCCAACAAGCCTAAGGGTGTTTGTGGTTTGACCAACCTTGGCAACACGTGTTACATGAATTCTGCTTTGCAATGCCTTAGCAACACTCCTCAGCTATCACAATACTTTCTTGGTAAGGAGATGACTTATCAGGGGGATCATCCAAATAGGTTGAGTACTCACAATGCTACATTTTATATACTCAGCTGGCAAGTACAAGGAGGAATTAAACCGGGATAATCCCCTTGGCATGAAAGGTCATGTGGCTGAAGCTTATGGAAAATTGGTGGAAACTCTTTGGAGTGGAAAGTCATCTAGCACAGCCCCAAGAGATTTCAAGGCAAGTTCATAGTTCATATTCAATTGTTATATTCGTTCATTCATTCCAACATTATGTGTGTATATAGCATACTATTGGTGATTTCAATCGTTCTTTCAACGGTTATATGCAACATGATTCTCAAGAATTACTCGCTTTCTTGCTTGATGGTTTACATGAAGATTTGAATCGAATCCTTTCCAAGCCTTATCGAGAGTTACCTGACTTTGACAACATGTCAGATGAAGAGATTGCTCATGAGAGTTGGTCATATCATAAAGCTCGCAATGATTCCATTATCGTTGATCTGTTCCAAGGACAATTCAAGAGTAGGCTAACTTGTAACACATGTGGAAAGGTATGATATCATTGGGTGTTGATGGTATCAAACAAGATATTCATACATTGAGTAGGTGTCAACCACGTTTGATCCGTTCATGTACCTGTCATTGCCATTGCCTATTCAAAAGAAGAAGTTCATCAAGTTTATTTATGTGCCATATAGCCCTTCAATGCGTCCCCAGCAGCTATCCTTAGAAGTTCCCAACAAGATGACTATTGATCAGTTCCGTGATAAAGTAGCCGAAAAGACAAATAGCAAGATTGGTGCTTCAGTAAGTATGCTCTTTGGTACAAGGCATAATCTTGTTTTATTAACATAATGTTATATTAGCTCCTTGTGGCAGAAGTATTCAATTCCAAGCTATACAAAGTCCTAGAGTTGGATGATGCAGTCGATACTATTGGCGACAGGGATGAGATTTACGTGTACCAATTTCCTGGAATTGTGCCCAGGCCTGCTCCTAGTAGCTATAACAGTTACAGCATTGGTTTTGGCAGCAGTTACACATTACGTAGTGGCAGAATGCCATCACCCAGCAGTACCAAGCAACGCGAAAGCAACATGATCGTGGTTCCAATTTATTGTCGAGCAGTATCTGAGGATGGCAAACGTGATTTATTTGGTGGACCTATGATGTTATCTCTACCTAAAGCTGTTGCTGACAAACCTGATCGTATCCGACGATTAGTCACGCATCAAGTTGAACGCTATGCAACTATCAAGCTCTTTGAGGAAGCACCTACCGACCAAGCCAATCAATCGCAGCTACAACCACTACCCAATCTTTTCAAGATCAAGATCATCCCTGAAGAACGCTCATATGCTGGTGATACAAATATCATCCCAACTGAATTTTCATCTTGGTTTGGACGAGAGGACCTTGAGGATTTCGAAGAACGAGCATCCAAAAATCAGCGATTGAGAGAAAAAGAAGCCAAACGACTTTCTGCTGCTACCAACAGCAACACCGAAAATGACATGAGTGATACGACAGATGATGTGGTTGGTGATGTACGAAAATCATGGGATAAACGTGAAAATGGACGAAAATCTGGCAATCGGGAGAGTCGAAGTAACAGCACTAGCAGTAACAGTGACCAAGATGATGAACCCCAAGTGGCACCCAAAACGGATATTTCGCAAGGAGAAGGTCTTATATTGGATTGGCCTGTCGATAAAGCTGAGGAAATCTTTGGTTCCAGTATTGTTCATGCTAGTGGAAGGGACTCGGGTTGGAACGATGTGGATATGCTCAATGAAGATATCGATCAACAAAACAAGATTGGCGAAAAGAAGAAGAATGTTACGTTAGCCGATTGTTTAAGCGAGTTTACCAAGGAAGAACTCTTAAGTGAGGAGGATCTATGGTATTGCCCTCGTTGCAAGGAACATCAACGTGCATCCAAAAAGTTTGATTTATGGCGTCTACCTGAAATTCTGGTTGTTCATCTCAAGCGTTTCAGCCATACTCGTTCATGGCGTGACAAGATTGATGATTTCATTGATTTCCCTCTCAAAGAGCTTGATCTTACCGATCGTGTATTGAGCGTCAAGAACCCAGATGAGATTCCCAAGAATGAACGATACGTCTATGACTTGTACGGTGTGGATAATCACTTTGGAGGCATGGGTGGTGGTCATTGTAAGTCGATTAAGCTTTGTTGTTGGTATTATTCTTTGTTTAACCATGTCACATAGATACTGCATATGCACAAAACTGGAAGGATGAAAAATGGTACAACTTTGATGATTCTCATGTATCAGAAGTAGATGAAGGCAATGCAAAGGTAGGCAGGCACCTTTACCAAGAAGGTAAAGCTATTGAATGCTGACGATTTTATTATAGACAAGGGCAGCCTATCTCCTCTTTTACAAACGACGACGACAAACACCATCACCTTCACTTTAAAAATGAGGACACCAACTAGTTATATATCAGCACCTATGTTAATTTTACACCAATGCTTCAACTCCATCCCTACTGTACTACTAGATTATCACATCTGTGAAGCTTCTCATTTTTTTCCTTACACGCCTCCTATCCACCTATATAGTTTCACACATACACGCACAACATCATAAATTATATCATCAAGTAATGATACTTTGAGCAATATAAAGAAGTTTGTTTGTTTGTCGACATGATAGCTGAAGCATTATTACCGAGGAATGTAACGATCTACCCGACTTGTCTCAAAAAAGATGTAGTGGGGTCATGCCAAACCCAAAAGGCAAGTCTACTGTGAGAGATGAGTCATTTCGAGTAATCAACCAATCGGATATGAACATACAAGGCAAAGATGGGGGATAGGGATTGGTCAGCTGCCTACCATTGGCATTGTATAAAAGAGCAATGTCAAGATGGCTCGTTTTTCTCCAAAAACCTTGGTGTGAATACCTCCCTTTCTCTTTATATATCCCCTCTTGCTCTATTTTATCGACTCATCATGTCGGTCATCGTCATTTAAACCCATACGTTCACACAAGCGTTTTTTTACACACACACACACACACACATACACAATACACACATGAATTACATGAACACATCTGCCACCATCAATATGACTAATTTGTCACGCTCACTATTCGCACTATCTCGGAAAATATGCAAAACTCGATTACTTCCCTGCTGAATAATACCAACATGTCGTGTGTCTACGATAACAAGAAAAACCCTGATCCTTTGTTTGATGATTGGCTTGTCCAAGACGCCTTGGATGATGGCGATAACGATTCAATGGCATCTTCTTCCCCAGCGACTACTGATGATAAGAAGAACGCCAATAAAAGTTCTCCAACATCATTACCAGCGTCCTCCATTACGACACCTCCTTCACCGCCTGTCAACAAGCAGCCTAATACAAGTGCATCAGGTGCAACACATTCATCCCCCGCTTTGCATGGTCTTGCAGCAGCACTGATAGCTCTCATGAATAACAAAGTACCATCACCCATGATGACACAAACTTCATCTGCAGCCACTACACCACCCACTACACCACCTTCATCTACTGTTTCAACAATGTCAACAAAAAGTAGCAAGGCAACATCATCTTCAACAGCAGGGACCAAACGCAAACAACCACAGCGTAAGCCATCTTTGGCATCATCATCATCATCATCTCCTTCCATGGATCCGGTAGATGAAGCGGCTATCAAACGCCAAAAGAACACCGACGCTGCACGTCGTTCTCGATTAAAAAAGGTGCTCAAAATGGAATCACTAGAAAACAAAGTAACCGAGTTGGAAAAAGTGCATTCGGATCTTATGATGCGTGTAGCTGTCCTTGATTCGGAAAAAGCTGGTTTGGTATCCAAGGAAACATCCTATGAGGAACGGATCAAGAAACTTGAGAATCAACTCGCTGAAGCTCATAAAGCATTGGCTCACAAAGCTACTTCCTCGTGACCGTTTATATGATTGATCCCGCTTTTCACCCCGCTACTTGAAAACTTTTTTTTACAGATATAAAGCGTTCGTGCATTCGTGTTTATGTTTATTATTCTTACTTTCTCTTTCTTTCTTTTACTCTTTCATAAGGCAAGTACTCTATTCTATGTGTGTGGTTGGCCATGTCATGGCACTGTTGGATGATGTGGATGTATAAGTTGAGTTGCAAGGATGATAAACCACACAGACCTGTTCTGCATTATGCTGAAGACAAACGTGTTTGCCTCTTTTTACGTGAGCTCTCAACTTCATCCCAACATTTGGCTTGTGTGTCATGCATGTGCTTATCCTATTTGGATTCATTCAGCATCGACTAACATGTTCATTTCTACAGATCTTTTTGCCTGGTATTTTTATTAGTAGTGATGGATATTAAACAAGTGGATAGTAATAAACGTGTTTCAGTTATTGCAATCCATGCAACAATGGTCTACATATTTGGCATCTGTCAAGGATGGATATACATTAGAATCTCTTAAACACATATGTATCATATACCCTTACCTAATCTGTTACCCCACCAGATGGGAAACTTGTGAACAACGCCGTTGGCAGCTCCATGCAACGCGAATGCAACAAAGAATACCATGAGAGAAGTGGCTGAATCAAGTGCTGTAGAGACAAGATAGTTGTACTTGACAAACCATTGGCGTCGATAGCGTCGAAGATACCATTGTGACAAGAACACAAGACAAAAAGCAACGGTAATATATGAAGTGGCTTGACCTGGCAATGTGCTCAAACCTACAATGATCATGGGTACATTGATACGAGCGAGACTTTGAATACGAGGGAATCGTTTGTGCAATAACCAAAATGGAATGGGCAAGAATAATCCAATAACAAATGCCCATAGTACAATGTAATAACGTGAATCTGGTCCAAACATAGCCATTGGTCCTATTGCTCCCCAGGTAATGGCAGCAGCATTAATAGTCTATATAGAGATTTAGCAACTAGAGATCATATGATGGTAGCATACATACCTGAGGAGTGGCACCATTCCAGATATTGCTTCCAACTGGATTAAGCAAAACTTCGCGTTCGTTTGTCACAACATTCTGCACGTGATAGTTTAAGCACATGGTATCCAGGATGGTTACTACTACCATAGAACATACCTCGTTGACAATATAATTAAAAAGACATCCAAGGATGGTACCAATGATTTGGTTGACAAAGACAATACGAGGAGGAACCTTGAGATAGTGACCAACTTTAAGATCACCTGCCATCACACCGGCTTGATGCAAAGTGTTGAAACCGAGTGTTTTGAAATACATGTTGGCGACTATGCACGCATATAACCGTGAGCTTGATTATCAATGGAGATGCATAATAAATGATGTACTACTAACCTGGAAGACCAGGTAGCATGAATCCTCCAATCATTTCGGCAAATACATTGAGACCGAAGCCTGTGCCGGTGACGGCTGTGATGAGATTGAGAGGCAATGACAGCACGGATGACATCAAAATAGCTGTCAATACACCCCACCAAGGCAACTGGCTGTGATTTGCATAGGCGATACCAATATTGAGTGCAATCCCTGCCACAAATAGACCATAATACCACCATGCAGGCACCTAAACCAGTATTTCAATGACACAAGTTCCCTCATGACTATGTGGCAAAAACCTATCATCCAATGCATGTTTATGCACAGATGATTGGTATACATAATAAACATACCTCCTTGTATGCCCGCATCAAACGCATGTGGATATCATCATCAGGGTGTGCTGTTTCCTCAATGACACCTTTACTCTTGTCATCACCCTCCTTGATATGTTGTCGTTTAAGCTTCAAGCGTTCATGTGTGGTGCGAATGGTACGCCAGATATCCTTGCCATAGTATAGAGCAACATGAGTGATACTCGCTGTAACAGCGAAATTGATGAATACATAATTGACAGCAGATGTGGCTGGAAAACTAGGTGGACCAACTTCTTCAAGCATTGTTGCATTAAGGGTATTATCAGCATTGAGCACACGATGTTGTGGGTACACTTCCGATTCACCAGTCGTCTCATTATAGAGGAAGATCGAATTGGAAAGGAAAGGGAACTTTTGTGCATCCCATACATTGAAATGATAGATCAAGGGGTAAATCAACCACAGCAATAAGATACCACCAAAAACATTGAGCTGCACCCAAAGTGGCAATACCAATGGATTCAATGACGACAAATAGTTCCAATCAAAGCTGATCTGCAGGATACCCAAACCTTCGTTAACGGCCAGACCACCAAAAAGTCGTTGAATCCATTCCGATCCAGGCATTGCAAGACACAACACGGATATGCCACCCAATAGCGGAAACATGTATTGTGGGATAAATTCATAGACAAACATGCCAGCAAATACAAGAAAGAAGAACCTTGTGCGCCACCGAGCTTCAGCTTTGCTAGAGTTGAGTGTTCGTAACAATGACACTGTTGGCAGCGTTGTAGGCCAAATCATGTTGGCTGGATATACCAGAAAAGGTCGTAGTTGTCCTGCAATGCCATAACCCACAATTTGGGTCGCAAACAGCAAAAAAATAGATCCTGCTGGAGAAGGTGGATTCTCATAGTAGAGCTGTTGAGCTGATAAAATAAAAGTAGCATATGCCGATGTGTTGGCAGCCGACACCATCACATAGATGCAAGTATGTTCTTTGACATTGAATGGACCAGGATTTAACCAATCAATTCGTGGAAGATAACGTGCCCATGCGTTTCCCCCTGCATAGGCCACCATGAGCATAAACGTATTGGAAAGCGGTAAACCAACGGGTTTGAATAGCATTAGCTGATACACGGATGCACTAAGGCAAGCAAGCAACTAGTTTTTCATTGTATTATTATCATTTCCCATACCCCATCATGCACGTTCATTAGGTTATATGCTATGCTTTGCATAGGTGCATTCGAAGCGTCGTGTGATAGGAATAGTAGTAGTAGAGCTCAAACACTTACTGATCCAAGTACAAGCGCACGTAGTGTAAAACAAGGCAATGTTGTATCGTCATCCATGCTAGCCAATTCATTGACAACACGAATATCATCGTCTTCTTCAAGAGGACGCTTGTCATCGAATGATTCGTTTACCCTTGATGATGGCAATGACATTTCGGCGTCAAAGTATATCTCAGGTGTAGCAGCTGGATCAGCTGTATTGTCGAAGCTTTTGGATTTCTCTTTGACATCATGAGACATAGCAGATCAGCAAGAAAGGATAAAACAAGAAGGGGGAAAACAAGATTGGATGCAAGAAAGAAAGAAAGAAATAGGTTGATACGGAAAGTTTAAGCAACATCCGGTACGACACTCATGCTAGGGGAAGGTTGATAAATGAAAAATACATATGCATAGGAAGCCCTTAGACTGCTTTTTTTCCGACGTGATTGCTTGTGATAGTTCTCATCATAATCATGTTGCATGTTTTTCTTTACTTGTATGATTCAATTCCGGTGCTATATGTATGCATGATAGCACATGACGATTTACTACTCTACAACTTTTGCATGAACAATGTCGGGGTTGCGTGCTTTTGTATACATTATAATAGATTGCTTTATTACAGGTTGCTACTGTTGTACATTTGTAGGATTGTGAAGAACTACAGAGAAGTGGTATCATCCTGTGGCTGTTGTGGTTGACTAATATCAGGTTGCTCGGTAGCTTGATTATCAACAGGAGGAGTATTATCAACATTGGGTTGTGGATCAGTATTGGTATCACCGCTAACTGCATTATCACCAACTTCACTGGTACCAGTAGCATTAGAACCATCAACAGGGGCACCGTTCGAATCACCAGCATTGCCATCACCAAGACCGTTAGAGTCACCAGCAGCAGGACTATTGGGGCCATCAGCATTGCCAAAACCAAGGGTATCTTCAGTACCAACGCTGCTTCCATTATCGGAATCAGCAACGTTGCCATCATCCTCAGTTCTGTTGATAGTGTCAATGTTGGAATCGTCATCATCTTCACCATGGTCGGATTCTCCCTCGGATATGGCAGGTGCAAAACCAATACGATGCTGACCAAAGTCATAGACAGTGACAAAGTTGCGAAGGAGCATGTTACCAAGGATGTAATGTTCCGATGGGACAAAGAAAAGGATACAGACACCATCTTCAGCACGACGAGCAACAAGATTCTTAACAGGAGTGCTGATGAATACGGATTGTGCAGCATTGCCTTGAAGTGGGAAGATAATCTTCAAGTCGGTTTCATCCTCCAAGACGGAACAATCCACAATGTATTGGTTATCGACAACTTGAACATCATCACGGATGGTCTTTGCGAGATTGTTGGCAAGATCAAGAGGTAAATACATAAAGTTGGAGCCGGTATCAATGGTGAAAGGTGTGTTGGGTGGCAATCTAAAATCGGCAGTGCCTAATTGGAAACCTTGCACAATAGCATTCCATCGCGTGTGCACCTTGAGACCTGTGCTTCTTTGAACATAGGTTACAACATCAGTATACACCATATCACCAGCAATTGTATCTTGGTTCACACCACCAAAGACGACTTCACCACACCACTCGGCTTCTTCCGATTCACCAATGTAAACTGAAAAGATGGGTTCAGGGATCTTGTTTGCTTGCCAAAGTGCTTGTGGGAAAGGATAATACGATTGATTGAATCGCTGGAACATGATGGTGCCTGCAGGATAACCAGCACCAAGAATACCATCGAGTACATATTCATCACCACCTTCTTCAGTTGTGTTTTGATGTGCAATAGGTCCTTCGTTGGTATCCACCACAGCAAGTACTTGCTTATCGAGTGTCAAGTTGCCAACACTGATAGTATCAACAAAGTAATCACCGAGTGCATTGCCAGTGCCATAGGTGATATTCAGGGGATAATTGGTTGAGTGGTAAGTGGATGATTGATCGGGGTTGAACTGGTTGCCAGAAACACAACCTTCTTCTTGAGTGCACGCTTGAGAAGGAATCCACGTATCCGAGCTGCCAGTATCGAACAACAAAAGGAATGTTTGATTGGGTGTACCAATAGACACATTGATAGCAAGTTCATACAACTCAAGATCATTTAATAAAGGTGCTGTTCCACTTGCTGCTGCTGGTTGTTGTTGTTGTTGGTCATTATTATCGTCACCAGACATTAGATCTTCAAGGTCACCCATGATTGAATCATAATGGATAGGGTTGAAACGGTTGCGATAATAACGAGGATCATCGTGTGGTACACTGCGTCGGGTTACTCGAGTAATAGGGTATCGCACAGGTTGTGTGTTAATAGCAGCAAGAGCTACAGATGCAAGTGTAGCTAATCCAAATGCAACAGAACGCATGTCGAGTATCAAGGTGTGAGATATATTATGGATGCGTATTGAAAGGATAAGAGGACAAGCGTGCTAAATTGAGAAGGTGCGAAAGGAAAGGAAGGGGGTGAAAGAAATGAAATGAATGCTACATCCCCGCTTTGATATTTTTTTATTCTTTGTCGCTTGTCTAACAGTGGTAACCATATTGATGCAATTGGCACGAAGGGTAATGTTACACGAGTCACTTTTTTTTTTAGCTCATTGGCCCTCGATAGCAGCCTTGTATGTTGTATAGCAGCTGAGTCCAGGATCATAGTCTAAAACACAAAACAACCCGTCAATTCACTGCTGCTGCCTTGGCTTTCATGATGGTTACTTACCAAAATTACTTGCAGGATCACAAGAGCACTTGTTGCGATATTCAGGCTCCACTGGACAATGTGTGTATGCCCTATATGAAGCGGAGACATTAATATACATTGAGACATGACCACGCTTATTTCTCAAAAGACCGCTCCTCCTCATTCAAATAACTTACGTGTGTCGATAACCGATATCATTGAAAAAGTGGAATTCATCTTTGCGTAAGAGCATAGCAGCAGCAATCGAATGAACTGGAGCATCTCCCCATCTAATAAGTTCATTTTCATTCAGTATCCAACCTCCTTTTTTCCCTCATTTGCATCCCTTGTTCTTTTTACCGTTCATAAAAGAATCCTCCTGATCTGTCCAAGTAGTGGAAGAACTTGAGATAGTCGTTGCTCCGCCATAGATCAAGCGATGCGATTTCAAAGTTGGTCCAAAAATGGCATAGGTTATAGGATTGGCCATTATCATCGGTCACAAACCGCCATAGAGAATCTTCTTTAGCTGGTGAATGTTCAACAACTTCAGGATGGGCCTTTTCGAATTCCAATACAGTTTTCCAAAGACTTGATACAGTAGCTCCAAATTCCTTGAATGCAATAGTAAAACCTAACATAACACGTGGGATAAGTGTCTTGATCCTATCACTTTCTCTCTCATCTCTTGGATCACTCACCATATTTCTTGCCATTATCACGCATGTACTTGAATACATCATAATCCAAATCACAATGATAATCCACATCAGGTTCCAAACGCCAATACCAATCGAAATCGTCAAGGAAAGGATGACGGAAGAAGAAACCACTTTGGAATCTATATGTATGTGGTCAGGTACATGGTTGAACTTGTCATCATTGTAATATTATACCTGCACATATGACGATAGCTCTCACTGTCAGCATAAGGAATACCCAATCGAGCCATTTCTTCACGGTTTTCAGCTGCCAAAGTTTGGTTGATATAGTTTGGATATCCCCACATTTGTTCATCCACTTTGCCATAGCGTGTTTCTGCTCTTGTCAATTCGGATGTTCTTTGTTTGAACTCTTCAGTAAAGTCATCGTCGTTTAAGAAAACATAAGGATAATTGAACTTTTTGTTGAAACGGTCTTCGACCTGTCGAATCGTGGAAACTATGCCATCCAACTCGCGATTGCGAACAAGAATAACAAAGCAAGCACGGACTGGTTCGTCAGGGTGAGTTATTGTTGTTGTTGGAGTAGTGTGAACTGAAGTCTTGGCACTTTCATGTGTATTCTTTGTACTTTGTACTTGGGTTGTAGTAGTAGTGAAAGAGGCAGAAGGGAAGAACAGATAAAGAGAGATAAGCAACACACAACTAGCGGCAATGAAGAGAATCCTCGGAACAATGCCTCGCCACATGTTGGAATTGGAGGAGTGCAAGTGATAAGGAAAAAGGGAGAGTTCAACACAAATGAAAGAGATGTAATTGATTGATGCACCTCATTCTTTCACCCCGACTTGGAATAGCACAGTTTGCATGTGGACATCCACTTTAGAACATTCGTGATCCTTTAGTTTCAAACTATAGCACTTTTCCAATCATGCTAGATATTCTTTATCTTGCTCAACTAATTAACATCCCTTTACTGCTTTGGATTGATACCATGTTGGCAGTAGCTAGATGATCGACACTGTACTCTTACAACGTGATACAATATCAACCAGGCTCAGCTTTCTTTTCACCATTTGTGTTCGTGTCACAACAATCTGATGTCTCGGCTCGGGGGCAACAGTCAAAGAAACAAATAAATAAACGTGTTTCTCCTGACATTTTATGTTTGTATCCATGGCAACTGATGGCAGTAATAAGATGATATGGGGATAAAGTAGTAAACAATCCTTCAATGAATGTCTTTTCATAGCCATTTCTTGTGTAATCGACTCCCAAATGCGGAATGAGTGTAGTACCAATGTACATAAAAGTCTTTTTTTACTGGATCCCGGTAATTGACAGGTGATTCTTAATGCATTGATGTTATAATAAAGACAATGAGGTATGGTCATGGAAGGGAGGGTAATAAAGCGTGCTATATATTGTAGACCAAAGGATGATAATCTTTCTATAGTTCATCTTTTACACGTCGAAGAGTGACAAGCTTGGATGGTGACACGGTGTGATCGTTTCCTTTCCACTTTGCATAATTCATTGGAATCATACGTTGCTGCAGTTCAAGCAAGTAATCCATATGTTGCTCGTAATGATCGACTTGAATCAAATTGAGACGACTGTCGCGAGGTGTGTCATTAATGTTGCATGATGCTGATGACATGATGATTTCCTCCCAAGTGACAGGATCAAAAGCCTATTTGAAGAGCGTCAGTCAATGGCTATCATAGCCAGTATAAAGTAAATAAGTACCTCGTCATCACTATGAATTGACATGTTAGTAAAATAAGAACAATACCCAACATCCCACAAAACATGATCCACTTACTTGTTATTGCCTTGTTTGCCGACATAAGCTATAAAGAAGGATAAGCATTTGTAAAATGAAAAAGTGCATAGAGCCATCCTCTCACCTTCAAGGCCGATTCCTCCTGGAGTTTTGCAAAGTTCATGCATGTGCTCTTTAAGTTTTGCAGCATTTTGTGTTGTGGATGAACGCCAGAAGGGCTATAAAAACCATCCATGTCAGTATAAAACATCAATGTGATATCACCGTGTTACCTTTGAAAAGTAAGTCGTTCCCTTTGCCAAAGAAGGTGTGGTTGTAAGGATGATCTTGGAACGTACACCAACCAATTCACCGTCACCTTGCCATTGTGCCATTTCTGGATCATAGTTCACCAATTCACCAATAGATGGCCATCGACCCCCTCGCTTGTGTGTATAAATGAAAGGACACTGTAGAATAAAGTGAGCATTCTTAGAATGATTCTCCCATTGGCACATTATCTACCTCGCGTTTAACAAATTCATCCGTGCCTTCAGTACGTTGTGCATGCACTTTACAAACTTGATCCCAAGTATCTTCAAAAGTCTTGTCGATAGGTGCATCCTCTGGCGTCGATACATGCACGATAATAACTTGTTCTGGTTCGATACGTGCGAAATCAAGTACTTGATCGGCAAATTCGTGCAGTGTAACGGAACCTGGGCAAGTGACAAGTTGCTGCCTGTCAGATGGATTATATCAGTGATGCTGTTATCCTTATCTTGTAGATATATAATCACATACTTATCAGTTGAATGGCAAAGCTTGAGATCAATCCATCGAACTCCTATTCAAATGTTTGTACTATTGGTATATTGGCGATCTTGACATGTCATCTTGTTTGTTTTACTGACCATCATAGAGCAAGTCGGTAATGCCGCGTTCTTGACGTTTAGGATTGGTGGCATCGTGAGCACCGAGATAGAATGACTGATCGATAGGAAGTTGGAACTCATCAGGAAAGCCATTACAAGGGGAGGGAGGTGCCCTGACTGGGGCGCTTTCCATGCATTTGAGTCCTGTTAGGTTTATGCATATATGCACCTCTCAAATGATATTCTTGGACTTACGTTTGTCTCTCTGCAGAAACACCAATATCATTGGTCCATCCCACTAGGCAGCTTGTGAAAGCTATAGCAACAGTGATCCATCCTTTCATGGTGCAGGAATAAAGAAACAAGGGCGAAAGAGAAGCAATGTACCTAATTTCATCCTCAGCTCACTTATTATTATTAGTAGTAGTAGCTGTAGTAGTAGGGTGTGACAATACAACATGAAAATACTTGACAATAGTAGTTCAATTACATTATCAGGCGATATTGTTCTTATGCATATGCACACGTGATACTATGCGGATAATGATAATTTTAAAGGGATAGTACGTAAGATATAGCAGTGGTATAAAGTGCAAGGTGGTCCGTGAGCGGAGACATTGATTATTAACATGCATTCAACTACCCTGCAGATGTTTGATAAAAATGGATCATGAACAAAGAGTATATGGATGCATGTTGTCTTGGCAACTATCATCATCATCGTCTTGAACCCGAGAAGTGGGGAAGTCAAATTATCATATTTCTCTCTCACTCACTCACTCATATTCTCACTCCCTTTCTTTTTCAGTTTTCAACATCACCAAAAAGAGTTAATATCATTTATGCAACAAAGGTTTGTTCAACAAGAATAATACTATCGCAGCAATACTTGTAAGACTTATTCAGATGCCTTCATTTTAGTCAAGAGAACGATCCTCATTTCGTCGACGATTTGGACCACGACATTACGTCTCCTTCCGATCCATCGCCTGCAAAACGTGCTGGTCGTAAGCGAATCAAGATTGAATACATAGAGGATAAGAACCGACGACATATCACTTTCTCTAAGCGTAAAGCTGGTATCATGAAAAAGGTATTATTTAATTGTTTTAGGATCGCTTGGATTCTCATATGTTCTCTTTCTTTCAGGCGTACGAACTTTCTACGTTGACAGGCACGCAAGTGTTGCTGTTGATTGTGTCAGAGACTGGCTTGGTGTATACATTTACAACCCCAAAGTTGCAGCCGATGGTGACAAAACCTGAAGGAAAGACTTTGATACAATCATGCTTAAATGCTCCAGATCCTGTAAGTAATAATAATGGTTCTTTTGGATAATGAATAACGATGGTATATTTCAAAGGAATCACAAGAAAGTAGTACAATGGATTCTCCAAGACCTACCAACACAAAGCAACCAACAATGAAAACACAACCACCGGTATGAATAAAATAAGGAAGGATATAACAGGAATAACAAAAACAAGACTAATCATTGTGTGGCAGACACCTTCTTCTACATCCAGTTATGATACTGTCAAGCCAGCTTCAAGTGACATGACTCCTTATATGCCATCACCATCAGGTATGATGGATCACAGTCGTTATAATCTCTATCTGCAACAATCGGCCAATACGGTTTACAATCATCCATCACCTTATGGCATGCAACAGCCAACTCAAGCATACCCATCTCTTCCTCCAGGCGTACTTAATACTACCCCTACACCACCCGAAGCATATTGGCCACCATCTACTTGACGAGTTTATACAACACCACTTTTGAATCCCATGAATGTATAGTTAACTCCCGCTATCTTTGTATTATCAGCATACCTATCAATGATTCCCAAATGAAATACTGTAGTCTTTTATCTTTATATACAACATGATTTCTATGATTCAAATGGTTTTGAAACCCCCATCTTCAGCGGCATGGATTTCGGGTTCTTTTTCTACGCTTGCTAATAATATGCCCAGCAAAGTATTTACCATTGGCATAAGGTAAAATGACTTTTACCCTATAAACCCCCATTGGTCAATTGGAGCTCATTGGGATTGGAATGATAATAGTGGTCCGTCATGCTCAGGAAAAACGGTACAATGAACAAAGGTGTTTGGTGATGAAGAAGCTCACAAAGAAACAACTAGACGCTCACACGTATATTACAAAAAGCATTGAAACACACTGCTGTTATTTATCAGGATGATTTCTTCAAGGCAAGTGCAAGGGAGAGTTGTAGAGGGGGGGGGAAGAAAATAAGCTAAACTAAGAGAAATGTACTAGTCGGATAGTGACATTCCAGTGGATCCCAAGACCAAGCTGCAGAACTGGGATTGTCCAAATGCACTCGACTTTGATAAATTGAACGAGTGTGTACACTATGTTATTGAACATTGCCAGTTACCTGAAGGATTCATTTCCAAGGAAGAAGAGAATAAGCATGATGGTTCAACTCAAATATCCCAACATGTCTTGGATGATCTTTCCAAATTGGCAACTGCGCTGGAGGATACGTTATTCTTGATCGTCGATGGATTTATGCTTTATTGGGATCAAGCATTATACCAGCAATTCGATTGCAAGATATTCATCACAGCTTCTTACACCACACTTAAAACACGTCGAGAAAGTCGACAAGGCTATGTGACCACTGAAGGTAATACACATGTCGAATGAATCAGTTGCATCCAGGTTATCAATCATGGTTCTCATGACATAGGATATTGGGCGGATCCTCCTGGTTATTTCGATGCTATCGTATGGCCTGAGTATGTGAGATGGAATCAGCACTTGTTTCAAGGAAGCAATCATTCTGAAATTGAACATGAAGCCGTGGAAGATGTACTTGTTCTCAACACAGACGACCTTTCCATAGACCAAGTCGCTGATGCTGCAGTACAAAGATTATTGAATAGAGTTTAAAATGTAGATAGTATGTTGTACAATTCATAAATGTATTTACAGTGGTATTGTATTTACACTGCTTAAGCTAAGCTACTGCCATGGCACGTTTTGCTAGCATGCTACGAAGGCGTAATGTGGATCCCGGTCCGCGCTGGATCAGGGATTTGGATGTTGATTTCGTGGGTGGTTCTACAAGGGTGGGTGGTGGTGGTGATGATACAGGTAAGGGTGATGGTGGGTTTGGACACGTGATGATGAGCTTGTTATTTCTCATGCGGGTGGTGGTGTTTACTTTGGATGACTTTACAGGATGGCGATGTAGTTTTTTAGGTGAGGGGATCGTTGACTTTTCAGTTTTAATGATTGCTGTTTTCGTCGTTGGTACACCAGCATGAAGGGAAGCTGTCCTTGTATGTTTCAGTGCATCTCGACAAGTGCGTGGTGATGATATGCTATCCACTGACATCCGGTGACGCCCAGGGCCCTAATTGTCTTGATTAATCCATGTATATATATTCACATGTCATCCATTGATACTCACATCTTTGGTCAAGATATCATCCTGACTTGCAAGAATGTCCAAGATATCCTTTCCATCCACTAGCATAGGTGCATCACGAGCATAAGTCTTCCACATTGTAACACTCTTTCTGATCTTTTCTCCCAACTAAATGAGAAAATAAAAAGTGAGCACATGAATGAACATGCCATTCTACTAGGTATTACCATGGATATCTCTGCATGATTTGAATGGCGAGCGGTACTTTTCAAGAGGATCATCCTTCGTTTAAGATTGCTTTTAGCTGAAAGAGCGATTGTTTTTGCAATGTCGAGATCCACTTTTGTTGTCTTGAGTGCTTGAATGTCATCTGTTTTTACATTGGAATACCTGCGTCAGTTGCATTCGTGTTTGTTTATACATATTCACGTGTGTGCATATTATTACCCAAGCGTTCCATAAACTGGCTAGGATCTAGCTCCAGTTCCCGCAGCAAACTATTGAGTTGTCGTAATAATGGCTTTGGATTCGTTTTGAGTCGTACTTTTGTTGTCATGCGTTGTTGCTAGAATGTAACATGTGAGTCGATCCATCAAGGCAATGCGTGAATAATGAAGCTATTACCGCATCGTGTTGTTCTTGTGGTTTATATAGGCTACTGGCAGATTTGATGGCTCTGTCAAGACTCGCATGGGCTTCCATTAGAAGACGATCATCTCCCACAATGCCCATATCTTTAAGGATGGCTTCAGTTTGTGCCGTCGTTTGTTCGACATTAATGATGGCTTGGTTGGTAAGTTCAAGTTGAGCCACCAGTTCATTCAACTCGGCCGTTTTGAGCGTAAGAATTGAGCGCAAGTTGGATAATGTTTCCAATCCCTTTATATGAACAACGGTGAGAAACGCGTCTAGGAAGGGAGTGGATGATTATAGAAAAAAGGTACCTCGTCCAACTTGGTCAATAACTGTAGAGCGGTCTTGTCATTGATAGTAGAACAAGAACTCTTTGAAGCAACCAGAGTTCCTTCTGGAGAAGCACATGGCGATGCATACAAGTCATGAATGGTAGTCGACATGAGGAATGGAACAATGTTGGAACAAGAGTTATCATTACTGGTTGGGCGTTGACATAAAGGTTTTGTGTATCGGATGAGCGGGGTACGATATGCTGCAAACGGAGCATCGGAAGGAAATATTTGGGGGGAGGGCATGGATGATGATGATGATGATGAAGCATGCATGTTACATAGCATATGTAATTGTCTCTTTCTTTTCTCTCTATATGCAGCTTATCAACATAGCTGCAATGAGTAATAATACCCATAAAGATATATATCATTTAAAACCAGTAGTGTCGATTCAGGGTGTGATGGAAATAAGGTTTATTGACCCGATGATGGCTTCTGAGGCACACTCTTCTTACAAGGTGGGGGTATTGGCGTATGGGGATCAATGGGATCGTGCAAGACGCGTCCAACCTTATAATAGGTATGATGGTTTGCATAAAACTTCTTCCAATGCTCGACACCCTAAGTTCCCAATTACCGTTAGTCTTGTCCTTCCCATGCATTCAACTTGTGTATGTTGATCTTACCTTGATTTGTGCTTCGCTTAATCCACGTAAATCATGTGTCAAATGATCTTTAAAGCATCCTGTCACATAGGCCCGTGCTGCATCACGTCCTGAAAAGTGTCCATAACTGGCTCCCTATATGTAACATATATCCAATCAATCCCTTGTTCTTTTCTCATTTATCCATACAATGTTACTTACATGTCCATACCATCCTCGGCCTGCTGTCACATCATAAACATCGCCACTATATCATTCGTGTCAATAAAACTACTGCTTATAACAATCAAGTGGTTCCTTACTCAATGGCAAGATAGATTGGGAGATTTGGATTGCTGCCATCGTATTTACGTAACTCTTGTTCTGTGAATACAAGTTGCTCCCTCTACCAAAGTTGCTTGAGTAAACAAGTCAATGGACAAGGGCATTCTTCCTTACTGGCCAATAAGTGTTAATGTTGGTCCATTTGCCACGATATCCCCAGGTCCAAGATTCCGTAATGAGATAGGAAGCTCCAAAGAAGAGAACAATAGCCCAGAATAGTGCTGCGAATAGATTGTTGATAATGGACTTTGGTGGGGATGACTTTATGGGTTCTGGCTTGTCAGTGGGCTCATTTTTTATATCTGACGTGTTGCTTTTGCGTTTGTGTATCATTGTCGGAAAGAGAGAAGGGACAAGTGTGGTGGTGGTAATGGAGTGAATACCCGAGGATATTCTCAGCTGCATAAGCATGCAACATTTAGTTTTTACTTGCTTTATAACGCAGGAGCCTGTGCACATGTAACCTATTATCAGTACATACTAGAATCACATAGGCTATCCTCTACTTGAGCATGTGGTGATGTATCTTTATTTAAAGAGTACATAAGGTCTAGGTTGTTTCTGCATGTGGAATGAGTCAAGAAGGATGCCTAGTTTATTTGCTTGTTTTTATTGATCAAGGTCATGTGATGTGTTAAAAAAGATGAAAGAGTGTCATCAGGCACAGCAGCCAAGACTTTGATTCGCCATGCGCCTTGTGTATCAGATGCCAAATGCGGGGTGAGCTTTAATGTTCAGCAGCAGCGTCGTGCTATATTCATTACTCTTTCTTTCTCTCTCTCTCTCTCTCCCTCTTACTTTCTCACTTGACTTGTTATATGCCATCGCTCATTGACAAAGGCAACTCTTCTCAACTATCACGACAAAAAGAAGCTGATAATAATGATTTAAACGACGACTCTTCTTCACTACGTTCACCCACTGATAAACCTTCGGATCCTTGTCTCGATTCAGAACACTCTCCACCACCAAGACGTCGATCTTCCAATTTACGCATCAGTAACCCTTCCACTACAACAAAACTATCGAAATCAGACCCCAAACTCGGGCCGACAGTAAACCAATGCAGTAGCAATCGTCATTATCCTTATCACGCCCGGCAGCAACAACCGACATCCCGATTACCACCACCATCCACACCCACATTGTTCGCTTCCCATTCACTGGATCAACCCAAATCGACACGTCGTTCAATTGACAAGTCGCAAAGGAAACGCCAACTTAAAGAAGCCAAGAGTGATTATGAAGCGAGAATAGAGCAATACTTTCAGCAACTTACTGTTGGATGTGGACGATCTGATTGTATCAATCGATTCTGTGCTACAGGTCGTGGTAGGGCTATTATAGTTTCTTTGTCTTTATTCACTTGAAACTAAAACGACGCTCTCTCTCTCTCGACTTAGGTGGAATACGCAACTTACATACACAAGCAGCACTTGTCATGTCAATCCAATTAGCATCGAGACCTGAAGATCGGTTTTGTACAAACGATATACGATCGAATTCGACATCATCTGTGATTCAGAAAGCACTGGAAAATGATGATGAAGAAGATGAAGAGAGTGAGGATGGGGGTGAACACAAGAACAAACCTTTCCTGCAATCACTGTTTTCATCTTCGGCATTTCTTTCCCTTTTTGGTCTACAACGTGAACAAGATACTAGTCCAAAGAATAGAAGAAGAAAATCTAAAAGAAACCCATCAACACAAGGTATAAAAGTATTGGATCAAGATACTGATAAAGTCAATCTAACAAATATAGATATAGAATCTTCTAGAGCGAATCATCATCATCGATCATCGGATAGCAACATGGGAACTTGGCGTGGAATACAAAGTTTATCTGGTAGCAACCATATGAATCAACATCATCCATTGACCGAAGATGACGATTCCAGTTATTATTATCAGCTTGATTCCAGCGATCATTCTCGAGCATCTGACAGTTACGAATCGGATACAAGCGATGAAGGCATGTTGTTAGCTATTCGACCCACCGCTATCACCATGCCATCAGCACTTGAACAATTGCATCGATGGGTGGATAAATACAACATGGAGAAAACTGTGCATTGGTGTCGATCCATATTTCAAAACTGGGAGGGGATTGGCAATAGTATGTTACTCGCGACTTCACAACCTGTACCAGCTTTACAACGGACGATCCGTATTACCAACTTGAATGATTTACATCAGTTTTATGAAGCGATTATTGGGAATGACAATGTCCAGCCTTCCAAACTAGCCAACGCAATAACTGAGAGCTTTGAGACATTGTTGGATCGAATGCACATGAACACAGATAATATCACCACTCTTGATTCGGTCGATGAAATTGATACATCATGCATGGATACAATTATTCAATGGAGTCGTGCACTCATGTCAATCCTCGAATGGGTCCGTTTATGGCAATCATCCGATATTGCAACCGATAGCACCCAAATGTGGTCGGATATATTATCGCACAAGCTTATCCAGGTGATCAGCAAGATCTCTTCCAGTCAACAATCTTTGATCAGAAAAGCACTGTTGCACATGTTCGCTTGGTAAGTATCCTCATTGTCATTTCATGAGTCCATCATTGACTTTATTCGAGTAGTCTTGATAGTGAAAGAATGGAAGCTCTCGTCCAGTATCTTCATGGATATCTTATTGATCACTTTCACACAGGTCCCTACAAACATGGCGAACAAGATTCAGTGATTATGGCGACCAAGTTTCTGCAGCTTGCATGTAAGATCGGATGAATTACGTGATCCAGATAATATCATTAACATGTATTGCAATAGATGAAGCCAATGTATCAGCAGCACCCATTATACCCGTTAGTGATTTTTGCAGTCAAGCCATTTGCAAGAAGCTCAACATCAAGGACGAGTACAGGATCTGGAAACGAGTTTTGCAGTATGGTGAAGGACGACATTCGATATCAACGATTGCTGCAGCTTCACGACCTTCTGCTTCACAGTACTATGGTCTCAATGAACAACAACGACGAACACGACTGTTTTTAACAACGACCTGGACTTCGATATTATTGCCATACCCATTTGCGAACGAATACCAATTCTCGTGGTTCAGTTATCCTTTCTTATTACCACCTTCTGTGAAGCGAAAGATTCTTCAATTGGATGCTATGTCACAAATGTCGGCAGAGTATGAAGATGCATGTGTCAATCATACACTTGTGGTGCATGCAAGGCGATTGCTCTCAGATGCCCCTGGGATGGTACGCCATTTAGAAGACAATCTGAAGAGTGCAACATGTCCCTATCTACTTTTGGAAATCCGACGACAACATTTCGTTACTGATGCCTTACACCAAGTATCTACCAAGTGGGTCGATCTCAAGAAGCCGCTCAAAGTGCGATTTATTGGAGGAGGTGAAGAAGGCATGGATCAAGGAGGTGTTCAGAAGGAGTTCTTTGGTATCTTATTCGAAAAGCTCACGTCCAAAAAGATGGGTCTTTTTAATGTGGATCCTGATACGCGATTATGTTGGATTCAACCTATACCAGTACAAGAGGATGATTTACGATTATACGAAATGGTGGGCGTAATGATGGGATTGGCTATCTACAATGGTGTCATTATGAACTTGCAGTTTCCAAGTATACTGTGGAAAGTCCTTGTACAACCCAATGAAGCTACCCTGGATACCATGGCTGCAGAGAATCAATTATTTACATTGAACGATCTTATGGAAGGATGGCCTTCTTTAGCCAGTGGGCTACAGCAGTTGCTTCAATGGGAAGACCAAGTCCAGGATGTGTTTTGTCGCAACTATGAAATTTCAATCGAAGTATTTGGCCAAGGTGTTGTCACAGTCCCTTTGATGGAGAATGGAAGCCAAATTCCCGTCACCAATGCAAACCGTGATGCCTTTGTGCGTGATTATTGTACATATTTCCTGTATCATGCTCAACGCAGTCAACTTCTTGCTATTCGACGTGGTGTTTGGAGCGTCATTGGTGGTTCAGCAATGGATCTTTGTACAGCAGGTGTACTTGAAGTGGTAGCGTGTGGTGAACGACAAGGCATGGATCTTGACCTAGGAGAGCTACAAGATGTGGCTGATTATGATGATGGATATAATCCAGATCATCTCGTGATTCGGTAAGCTTAGCATACAATGAGAACAATGAAAAAGGATGACATCTAACAATGATTTCATAGTTGGTTTTGGTCAATCGTACACAATGATATGACATCCGAACAACGACGCAAGCTACTGTTCTTTGTGACTGCAAGTGATCGAGTACCAGTGGGTGGATTGAAAGAATTGACGTTTGTGGTGCAACGGAATGGACCAGATAGTGATAGGTAAACAATATATATATTCCTTTCTGTTTTTATTATAGCATGCTCATATATTACTTTTCATGTAGATTACCAACGGCATTGACATGTTTCAGTCGGTTATTGCTCCCAGAATATGACTCTAGGGAAAAGCTGCGTGAACGCTTGATTACAGCAATAGAAAATGCCAAGGGATTTGGTCTTGTTTAGAACATTATATGTGTATAATAGATCTTTTATTTCCTTTAATACCAAAGTGTGTGTATTTATGTCAGTAAAAGTGTTTTTATTTCATCATCAAATGATAACTAAGCTCCTTTATACTTGTATCGTGCCTTGTCAAGGTCATCAATGTTGTTTTCCACCTGAATCATCATATGAATAGCGAATGTCATCATACCAAGCACCAGGAATGGAATCGACCAAAAACCAAGTTCGAGCCATGGTACACCACCATACAATGCAATACTTGGTGCAATCAATCCTATACATGCTGCAGGTCCTGCTGTGAATATATTGACTTTGTTCAGACCACGGTTGGGAGGAGGGGATGATCCAATGATTTGCATTGCACTAAGACGACATGCTCGAGCGAATGTGAAAATGGAACCATAGAGTGATATGATGCTTGTGATAGCGGATAACTCGGGTGCTGGTGTTATAGCTGGAATAGCATTGAAGGGATTGGGAATATGTGGCACCGAAAGCAATGACGAGGGGAACATGGTATCATACAAAAAGATAGTATAACTTTCCCATAGTTGTATGAGTTGCTAAGCAATAACAATGTCCCTGATCAACCTTACATGGATGAAACGAGCACTCCAACCAAGATGATACCACGCTATCCATTTGACTCTATTCAATACATTGTTTTCGTATCCTAACTGTATTCCACGCTTACCTGAATCGCTAAATTAGACCGATCATTCTGGGTGCGTAGTTCGTTGATGAGCTCTTCTTGCTCTGCATAAATCGTAAGCAACAGATTGTACAAACAAACGAGCCCATGTCACTTACGTTGCTCATCGAGAAACTCGTTTTCATCTTCGGGATTTGGCTCGGTTGTTGACTTGAAACGTCGTTGTAAACCTTCCATGTCACAGCAACAGCGAATGAAAAACAATCATGCAAAGCTGCACGCGACCTTGGGTCAACTACAGCTGTTCATTCAAAAAGTCCGACATCAGTTGTAAAGGCACAGGTCACATGTTCTAGGACAATGACTAGTTGTATTTGAATAAAGAGATGCGATGGGAGCATACTCATTGTTTTTTCGCAATAACATCTATAATCAATAATTGTAACGTGTGATCCCGTGATGGATCACTGTTATCATACTGCTCACTGGTATTGTGAGTTGATCGTTCTAATCCAATGAAAGCAATGAGATATCAGTGAAATTTTGTAGCAAGTTGAGATAGTGATATACTTGGCAAGAGAATCCAACATACGGAAAAAAGTGAGTGGCCACAAGTACCCAAAAACAAGAGTCGTTTTGTCGTAAGATGATGCTCAACAAAGAACACAAGAATACCCAAAACATCGGTGTGAAACTTGATCACCAGGGATGACAGTTTATCTCCACACACTGGTGTTATCAATGATCAGTATCACTTTTCTTGTGCTGCTTCCCATATTCATTCTGACAAATAAAGTTGCTGGAAGTATATGATGGTGAATAAGGAAGAATGAGACAATGGGACACATAAAAGTCGAATATAACTACTGGCTATACCGGAAAATGGCTTCCTTTATCTTTGATTCTGATTTGGTGATAGGCTTCAAGAAAGTCATACGGATACGTAGATTCCCAACAAAACATAAAATGAAAGATACATTGGTGTGCTGTATCAACACCGACATTGGGAGAAGTGTTATGGGTGGCTGGATGTGATGGAATAACGCGGGGATGCGGGGAAAGTGGGGTAATCATAGAGTCTATATTGCATCGCAACCGAGCCTTAGCAAATAAGGATATGTATTTCTTTATTGGAGAGTTCCGTGTGAAAAATGACTGTAAAGTCACATCGAAAGAGTTACACATGTTCAACATATCAAGCACCGCCATCCTTGGACGACTTTGCAAATCAGCTCAACACATGGATCCATTCCAATGCATGGACCAAGTTCCAGTCATGAGGATACTTGCACTCCATTTGTGATCTCAAATGTAAAAAGGAACCCCTGCACAAATGTCCCACCAGTGGCATGCATCAATGCAGCATTGAGTGACACAATCAAAAAGATCCATTCATCTCACACTCTTTGTTTTCCTTGAAAACCAGCGGAATCGTGTCACGCTTTATACCGTCTATCGCCACAACAGCCACGATGCATTTGCCTTTGCTATCGATTTTCTCAAGCAACGCAAAAAAAATCCCCACATTCCCAACATGGACAGTGATTTGTGTTTTTTCAAGTAACCAACAATGTGGGGTATGTATGCCTTATGAACCCCGCCTTTAGTCAGTACAAGCCATACCACTGCGTATTCTTGTTCCACATTCTCCCATCCCGTAAAAAATGGGTATCAGCACATTTTTTTTTGTCATGGTACATTGACAAACCCCGATCCATAGCCACTATGTACAACGATAGCTTGTGAAATTGTAGGATAAAGCCACTTGATGGGGTTTGAGAATCCGGGAGATGCATGCAAGCTTATTTGACAGCAATGTTTATGATTTGTCCCATAACAAAAGACATGCAGGGATAACAAACAATTGATTAGGAATGGATCGGGGTTCGCCGACATGTGCCGATATCGGCGGATGGGACGCTGTGATTTTGTTGTTGCCACAATAATAGAGTGTGTTCATATACTTGCCTTTTTTATTGGTGCTGGTAGATTTAAACAAGAAGACAAGGAAAGAATCGTTTCCGTAAGATTGAATAACCGCTCAGGATATGCCTTAGTCTTGGTTGACGAACAGGACCTGAAAAAAGTGTATGTAATGATTACCAGCTCCCTTCTATGAAATCTTTTATTTCTATGAAGAATAGCGGAAGTCATAAGCAGCGCCAAGATGTACGAGTAAGAGCGTTGTTCCTGACGTGCGGTGAAAGAGCTCCAAGGCTGCCGAAGAAAAAAAAAATTGAAAACTCGATCTATCCAATGAGAGATCATAGCCCTACTTGGGTAATGTTTACCAAGAAGGGCAATTGCACTGTTTACATTTTTGTTCATGTGAGCATGTAGAATCTATCAAAAATACTGTCTACTTGCACAACACATCTTGTCGCCATGGCTTATCAAATTGGGTTTGGGTGGTGGTCAGGGAAACAGTATAAAAGGGTCCCATCTCTTCCACTCCGAAATTTTGCCTCCACTTGCATCGTTTTTCTTTCCCGTCTGATACCTTTTTGTTTGCTATCCCGCACTCGATTCTTCCCGCCTTCTTTTCTTTTGCTCCGTCATTATTTTTGATTATCACACGGCTTCTACTTTTTCATGAGCTCGGAAGAAAAAACGACAATCTCAAATCCTCCCTCTGTGAAAGAGAGGGAGACATTTAGTGTAGATGATGTTGAAGCGCGGGTCGCCAAAGCCACTGCAGAATTTGATTTGAACAGTACTGAAGAACAAAAGCAGCAACACGATGAGCAAAATGAGGATGATGAAAAGAAACAGGGCTGGTTTGGAAAGCTTTATTCCAGATACAGGCCGTTATTTCAGTACGTGATTTTTGTTACTCATCGAGATTGCTTATCTTGTGTTGTCATGCAGTATCTGATTAATGGTTTTCCTCATACAATCTCCGTAGCTTGGCAATGTTCCTTATCTTTACCGGTTATCTCGCTGCTGCATACGCTCTTCAGGTCCCGAAAGGATACGATCAAGAGCAATTGATCCTCGGCTTGATCTATGCATTCTTTTGCCTGCTTATGCTCTTCAAATATATCCCATTCTCATGGATAACTTCACCCATGTGGAAACTGTGGGACATTGTCTCCAAACCAGTATACCGAATCCCACGACGATGGCGTATGATCGGCTTTGGTTTCTTGGATGTCATTGTTATCGTTGTCACTATCTTCTCCATTGAAGCCGATTCAACCCGTGTCCAACGACTTATTGCCCTGGTTGGCATGGTTATCTTTATTTTAGGATTGTACATCACATCAAGGGTAAAGTACACTACATCACGTGGTGTCAAATTTTTGTCAACTGACACATGTCCGCCCAAAGCATCGTAGAGCTGTCAATTGGTCCACTGTATGGTCATCATTATTGGTCCAGTTCTTGCTTGCATTATTTGTGTTTCGTACCTCTGTTGGCCAAGATATTTTTACATGGTTATCAAACTTTGCACAAGGCTATCTCGGCAAAGCATGGTACGGTATCCAATTCTTGACAAATGATGACGTTGCCAATGCAGGTGTTTTCGCCGTTACTGTGTTCCCTGCCATTATCTTTTTTGCATCCACTGTACAAATCTTATATTACGTTGGTGCCTTGCAATGGCTGTTGACTCACTTTGCTGTCATCTTTGTTCATCTCTTGCAAGTCTCTGGTGCCGAAGCTATCGTAGCCGTTGCATCGGTGAGTGATTTATTTGGAACAAAACTCAAGCTTTTTGCTGAAACCAATTAATACTTTGTGTTAGCCATTTATCGGTCAAGGCGAGAATGCATTGTTGGTCAAGCCATACCTTCCTTACATGACCCAAGCCGAATTACATCAAATCATGACATCTGGTTTTGCAACCATTTCTGGCTCTGTGCTTTTCGGTTACATTGCAATGGGTGTTAACGGTAAAGACCTTTTGACATCTTGTATCATGTCGATCCCATGCTCTCTTGCTGTTTCCAAACTCCGTATTCCTGAGACCGAAGAATCATTGACTGCTGGAAAGGTGCGTCTACCACCTGCTGATCCCAATGAAAAACCAGCCAACTTGTTACATGCTGCTGGTAACGGTGCCAACTTGGGTATGACTATTGTTCTTTGCATTGCTGCCAATTTGATCGCTCTTCTCTCGTTGCTATACGCTGTCAATGCTTTCCTTACTTGGGCTGGTAACTTTTTAACCATTCAAGAATTAACCTTGCAACTTATCACTGGTTATGTTTTCGTTCCCGTAAGTATATTTGGCATGTCGATCAGTTTCATCATAAGAAATGAGACCTAACCAATAGTTTTTAGGTTGCATGGATGATTGGTGCCGATAATGAGAACTTGGTTGACGTTGGTCGCTTGATGGGTCTCAAAATCTGGGCAAAGTAAGTTTTAAGCGTCAAGACCAAATAATGTTACTAATGAGCCTGGCTATGTTATTGTAGCGAGTTTGTAGCCTATAAAGAAATGACCACAACGTACAAGGACATTTTGACACCTAGATCACATATTGTGGCGACCTATGCACTTTGTGGATTCGCTAACCTATCAAGTATCGGTAATCAAATTGGTTGTCTTACAGTTATTGCTCCAGGACGTGCTGCTGAATTAAGCAAGTTGGCTGTATCGGCTATGATTTGTGGTGCCATCTCTACTTGGATCTCAGCATGCATTGCTGGTATGCTTTATTAATTCGTGTATACTTGTATACTGTTTTCTTTTTTATTGCATGTAATTTTTTGTGTTATATGATCCCCCCTTTTTTTTTACAGATGTACCTTATATTCCTCTTTTAACAACTCCAATCCCCCCCTCTCCTCTCTATCTCTACCGTAAAGCTGTTACCATTTAGTCTCTCCATCATTCATCCGCTATAAACTTATTGTCACCATGTTGAGAATGGTGGAACAAAATCATTTGTGTCGCATGTATATTTGGCATCATATTGGCATGTTGTTTTACTATGAGACCAAAGCCGATAGTTTATATGTGTATGGATGGCATGGCTTAATGGGAGTAGAGTAATGATGACTTGTTGGTTAGTGGTGCTCGAATGAATACGCAGCGCAAATTTAGAGTCAGCAAGTATTGTTTTGGCTATGAAGCATCGGCATGATGCCGATGCTTCCGTTTCGCGTGTGCCTGCACTTTGCTTGTCACAATGATTTATATCAACTGTATCCTTTCAACAGCTAAAAGTTATATACACACTAACTTCAAATGAGAGCAGGTATATGCAGTTTTAATTCTTAAAGTTATATAACCAGTATATGACATCAGCATGCACCAAAGATGGAAGAGTGTAATATCCATCAGGAATATTATCGAGCGTGTCCAAAGTCTATTTTTGCTGGCAATTTACACAATGAACATCGCACAATATGACATCAAGTACGTACTTGACGTTCACCCAATCTGATCGGTGATCCATAAAAAGATAAACAGAGGTCAAGAACAGCGCAAAAGCAGGGATTGGTCTCAGGGAGATTGTTTGCATAGGCAAGCATCCTCAGAGACGATATCCTGATGAAGTAGATTAATGACAATGCTCTTGTTTGTTTGTGTATGGCTTGTTCTTGGATGACTTACTTCCACCATGTTCAGTACCTGGAACAAGCTGATAAGGGCATTGAAGTTTTGGTGATCTTGATGTAGAATTAACTTGTCAATCTCAATAAAGCCATAGATTCCTTGAAATTTCAAGTCCATAACCAACACCAGGCGAACATCCTATAAGAATAATAGTAAATTTTACCGACAAAAGTTGGTTTCATTCATGTCACTTTACCTTCACATACTATTCCAACAAGACACAAAGTTGGTGAATCTGATCCCGTTGGCAGATGCTTCGATGAACAACAGCTTACTCTTATCACTATCGCAATAGGATGATAGTTGGGGGTGAGATAACAATGAAAAGCAAGAAATGAGCTCAGTCAATACACAGGTCTACGCACGTTCACAGGAATAATATCCACCATGATACGCACCAAAACTTGAGCAAGCAACCAAGGAGATATAATAAAGGAAAGGGATGGGTGTGAGTAAAGTAGGCGACGACATTTTGTTTTATGAATATTGTGGACGTGTGAATATCTGCGCTCATAAAGAAAGATAAGGGCGAAGTTGCATGACTTAATTCATTGGGTGGTCTAGTGTGATTGATTGTTCACGGATAAATCAGTTACTGGCATAACCAAATTAGAGCAGGTGGTAATATCCATCATCGAACAATGACATTTATTTGCTATCATCTGTATTTTCTATAGTCATCTATCACTTGTTACTACTATAAGCACATTGCGATTACATAGATAGGGTGTGACACCACTCCACATCCCATTGGGGATATAATGGCTTTTTGGGTATGCGCGGTACATGCGGATGATCATTTCTTTGTCTTCCTTATCATGTCACTCACTACCACTGCCACGGATATTCAAAAAGGCGTTAAAGTTACTCTCACTATCAATGAAAAGTACCTTTTGGTAAATGACGACAATGGCAGCAATGACACGATAACTCGTCTTGAATTGGACTTGATTTATGGTGTCAAAGAAACACAAGATAACCAAGTGGAAATCGCTATTGTTGAATGTCAGCAAGAAAACGAGAATGATAACCAGCAATTGACTAGTATCACCAACTTTCGAGATATTGGCAAGACGACTTGGAACCAAAGGACGCTCGCATTCGATAAGCTATCAACACCTGATTTCGCTACTCGGCTTCGGCAACGTGTTTTACCCGATGTTTCACCAATGCAACAAGTGGTTGCTATTATCAACCCTGCAGCAGGTAGTGGACAAGCGCTATCACAGTGGAACGATACAGTAAAGCCTATGCTGATAGCAGCTGGTTATGATAAGGATGCCATGCGTGTGACAGAAACCAAACCCAATGAACAAACGCGGATACTGGTTGAGCAACTGGGTGTCAAGATGATAAGCGAGAATGCAAACACAACCTTTATTATATTGGGTGGTGATGGCACAGTACATGAAGTAGTGAATGGATTATCGGATGCATACGATCGACGAGTCAATTGGCCATCTTTGCCCACATTTAAACTCGGCATTATTCCTTCCGGTTCTGGAAACGCCTTATCACTAAGCCTGCAGTTACAAAGCATTGAACATGCTGTATTACGCATTATCAAGCAGAAAACTCAACCTTTACGTCTTGTGGATGTACAATTACCTATTGAGCAGAAACGCAAGTTACGTATTATGGTGGTGATGAGTTGGGGATTTCATGCACAGTTGGTGAGCAAAGCTCGATATCTGAAACCATTTGTCGATAATCGTCGCTTCAGCTGGGTTGCCATGTGGCTCTTATACTTCTTACAACATTACGCTGGTGAATTGACAATGAATCATGCACAACGCTACAACAAAGAGACCAAAAAGTTTGATGATGTTCAAGAAGAAATCATAGTCAATGACGAGAAATTCACCTACTTTGCAGTAACGAAACAGGCTTCTCTTGAAAGAGGATTCACCATTACACCTTTTGCGTCACCAGCAACCGAAGATATGGATGTGATATTGATGCGCAATGCCAGCAAAGATCAATTACAATCAGCTACTATCAAAGCGATTCAAGGAGGAAAACATGTGGATGAAGATGAATATGTGGAATATTACAAGGCAACTGAACTGGCACTCAAGGTTCGAGATGCTACAGACATTTGTTTGGATGGCGAGATAGCTTCGGTACCTGCCAACAGCGTAGTACGACTCAAAGTGGTTGGTCCCTCTCAAGGAGAACCTGATTTCCAGACATTCGTTTAGATATTCTATCTTAGTCTTTCATGATACCGAGTATTCTTTATCTAGAGAGTATATCCTATGTTGTACAAAAATATAAACAAAGAAAGGGGTATGACAAAGAAATTGGGTCATTGTTGTTTAGAGAAAAGTGTCGACAACATTGAGTGCAGCAAATACCACAAGTGTGAATACTGGCACACACACAACACCATAGCTCCAAAACAACAAATGGAGCAATTCCTCCTCGAAAGCTCCTGTTACTTGGGATATTTGCACAAGATTGATAGCTGTGGGTGTACAGCCGACAATAATCATCATGACACTAAACACTGGATCTGCTGCCACACCAGCATATGCAGAGCCATATCTTACAAATGCGAGCACAATGGGGATCACAACCAATGGTGCAAGTATCATGCGGATACCTATGGCGGTTGCAACAGCTTGGCGGTTATAATGTGTTTCGTGATCTTGCATTTGTTTTTCTAATATCTCTGTGAGTTGAGCACCAAGGCATACGAGAATAATGGGTACTGCTGCCTTTCCACATGACTGGATGGCCAAAGTGACAGATGCATGCACAAAAGTATTATACATGAGCTGCTTCAAAGGAGGTATCAGGCCCACAGCAATAGCAAGAAAAGCTGCATACAATGGTGGTGTCATAAATTGATGAATAGAACGTGCCCATGTTGCCATCTTGCGTTTGACATGTGTTCTCATGCTCAACTGGTCATCTTGTTGAATCTGGTCGTCAGCAGCATCGCTTGGAAGTGTTGGGAATGATGATAGCAGCCCACTTGTTTCATTCACACTTGTAGAACGACTAGGATTGCCATCATATTTACTGCTTCTACCACTGAATAAAATAGGACTATGAGGTGATGATGATGATGTTATGGACACTGATCCAGAAGATGTGCCATAGTCACTGGCCATTGTTCCATAATCAAACTCTTCTTCTTCCTCATCCTTGATTGGGATCTGTAACAGCCGATATCCATAGGACCACCGTAAAAGATTTCCAAAGATTGCATAAAACAGGGTATACGAAATCCCCCTTGAATATTAGACATCATGAATCATGTTAGTTACATTCTCATTCACCATTTGTCTTTGTTTGTTATTATTACCTAGCGGCGACTGCTTCTTGTGTGTCATCAGCATCCCAATAAAGTACCTTGCCCGCTTCAGAAACAGCCAAACTTGTAATAACAGCAATGGGTAGCGAGTTGGTATTGGAGAACATGACACATGCCGTAACAAAGCCACGGAATTCTGCATTGAGTCGCACCAACCGGCAAATGATGTGGACACATGTAAATGATACTAGCGCAAAGCAGATGTAAAATACAGGTATAGGCCAATATGCGAGTAACTTTTCAAACGAAATGACAGATGAAATGTTTGAGAAGAGTAGACAAGGGGTGAAGAACACCATGTTTAATCTTGACAACCACTACACGACAATAATACATGAATCCCATTCCTTTTGCAGTGACAAATCATATATACCTTTTGTTTCTCCATTGTAAAATATCCCATTTTTGTAAGTACAAATCCGAAAGTGACAATCACCATCACTTGCAGGATGGCCTGTACAATGAAGAAAACACAAAACAATGGTTGACGCATCATCAGTAACATGATTCTGTTGCTGAAAGACCAATCATCCGATATACCTGTATAGAAGCTATTATCAGATCCCATATCATTCTGAATAGGTCTTGGAGTATGTAGAAGGTGATGCGATTATGCGTAATTATTAAGGAAAGAAGAGAAAAAGATAATTGTTTCTATGCGGTCTAATCGACATGATCTCATTTCTCCGATCCCGCTCACCGCTGTTTCTGCATAAATCGTGTTTGTGACATTTATCCATTGGCGTAGGCATCTTCCCTTGTTTGTTGACCCTTGCATTTTCTCGTAAATAGCATGGCACACATGGAAAAGTCGTTACCTTGTTTGGATCTGAATCAGTTACCGAGGAGTTGCATTCAGTCGCCCAAGGGATGAGCTGAGTTACTTGCACAATGCGAACAAAGAAAGCTGGCAATCACATAGGATCGTCATCAAGAAGCAATACTGGGAATGACAAGTTGGGTGATTATATGTATGTGATCTACTTTATTTATATCATTCAATGGTATCTCGAGGAACTATAGTAATCATCATTGGTCTTGCAGTTATCTTGTAAAGCCATAAACGACAATCAACATGACGACTGAATAACTTCCATAGTGTTGGTTGTCATTGTCCATCTTCTGTGACAATGTTAATTTACGCTCTAGACCCTAATTTATCATTTCATCTTGTGTTGTTTCCTTTGAGACCGATGATCTAAAAGTTGTCACTGCTGCATGTACACTTTACTCTTTCTGCATCACTTGTTCTTTGTTTGATCATTATCAAGTGCTTTTGTGATCACATCCATCATCAAAAACTGAGACATTGGGATGCAGCAATGTAAACCTGTCCCGTGCCCGTTTTTTTTTTTTTTTTTTCTTTACTTAATCAATCAATCACTGCCAGTTTTCTTAGTTTTTCATCTCTTTCCTTGATTGATCAGTGACATAAGCAACAATTCAATGGCACGTACCAAGCAAAGGCCACGACGAGCAGCATCGGCTGCCGCTATGACACCAACAACGGGTATGTGTTTCATGCAAGATTTGTGTTACTTGTCCCGAAGGCTCGTGCCTAAAATCAGGACTTGACTTATTTTGCATCTCCATCGCAATGAAGGCCATGACAACATTTACCACACTGTTTCTCCATATAATGTAGTCATGGCACCGCGACGATCGTCAAGGAACCGGTCAGCGACAAGTGGACCAAGCAACATTACCACAACATTGCCACAGCTTAGCGCAATAGTACAAGAACCACCACAATCGGCAGCAAGTGAACCTGTAGTATCTCCAACGCTTACTACCACCACTCTACCACGCTTATCACGACGTGAAGCAACAGAGGATGATGCTGATAATCGCTTTGTGCTTAACTGGTACATTATATTGGATAGTGATGATTGTATGATCTCATTAATACGCCATGTGATGCAATACACATACTAGGGTTCAAGCCAACTACCAAAATGAACCAAATCACAATGTTCCACGAAGTGGCATGTATGAAGATTACAAGGCTGCATGTGTTAGGTGCCAACAACAAGCTGTCAACTCGGCTACATTCGGCAAGCTTATCCGACATGTGTTTCCTGATATTACAACCCGTCGCCTTGGCACACGAGGTGAATCAAAGTATCATTACTGTGGTATTCGTCGTCGCATGGGACCACCCCCATCATTCTCTTTACAATCATCAACAATGCCAGCTTCCCACGATATGGGTAGCCAAATTCCTCAATCAGGCATCAATCCCAACATCAGGCGATCACATGCTGGCAACATCATCGAGTGAGTCATTTACATTGATGAAATGGTTGCATTTATATATTCTGATTGATATTATATGAATAGCATGGCGAGTCCCTCAAATCCTGCATTTGCCAGGATGAATATCCCATCGACTGATGACCAGATTTCCAATGATGATGCGCTTTCAATCATGTCGTACGATCGTTATCATATTCAGCAACCATCATCATCATCGTTTCAAGCTCCAGCTTCTCAACAACGATTGATATATGGTGAAAGTTCATCCAGTCCCATGTTTCAGTTACCCGAATTCACTATCCATACGCCCTCCTTACAAAATAACCAAACTGCAATTGAGTTTTCGCGCGTGTATGAACAGCACTGTCGTGATATTCTATCGTTTATCCACTCTGATCAATTGAATAATGCAAGTATACTCCAAGGCATTCAAACAACTGGATCCAATCGTACTAATATATTAATGGTGATGATAGGTCTACACATCGATGGTATCTTTCTACCAAATGCTTCCAGACCGCTTTCGAAATTTGATTGATGATCATCCTCAAACGATTGAAGATATTTGGCGTTGGGATTGTTGTCTCTATGATGTAAGTTTACAACAACTTGTTGCACATGAAATTCAACCTAACCAGGTATTATGTAGGCTATTATGGTCCATATTCTGCCAAACATATACACACCTATTACTTCTGGTGCTCTGAAGCAGTTGAGAAACTACACGCGTCAGCTACTACAGTACATTCGATATTCTGTTGATGACAGTTATCCCGATGAGCTTTATCAAAAGAAGGCGGGTGGTTAGTACCTAGAACAATGAGTCTTCAATGCATCATTCACTTATATATTGTGTAGTTGCTCAGCTCTTTTATTCAAAAGTCAAGCGACATCTTAAACTCAACCAAATGGCACAAACAACACTTGCAGTGCTTCAGCATCCAAGCAACTTTGAGTCAATGAGATGTGACTGGGACGCTGTGGACTTTGAGTCGATAATGGAGCAAGCTACTTGGGTGTGTAACTGCAACCATGAAGAAGTGCAGCATCTGTGTAAATATCTTATGTGGGGTTGAAGCAGTGACAAGTATAGAAAGTTCACTCGTGTATTTCTAGTGCAAAACGGCATCAAGCGTTTACTCTACTCTGAAGCGGGACTTAATGATTGGATTGTATGGATCCAAGGAGCTGTGGAAAAATACGTGAATGTCCCAGAAGCATCGGTATGTATAGTCAACCATTGAAGAAATCATGAACTAAAATTTATTGTGATGATATAGACGAGGGATACCAACTCTTTTGTACTTCAAGCCAAGGAATTCATTCACAAATGGAACTTTTATTCAAGCTTGATTTTAAAAGATCTCTCACTTGGTCAGGCTGCAAGTGCAGGTATGTATGCAAATAACCTTTCATTATTATTATTCCCCTCTCTGATCTATTTCATAGGTCTATTTCGTACTCTTCGTCATTTCATTGATGACATGATGCTTTTCTTGGTGGAGGAACGCCTTGCAAGGATCTATCGGGATGAAACTTTTAAGCATCAAACCCAACCACAATCACAATGTCAAGCTCAAGCTCAAGCAACGGCTTCAGGTAGTTCATCTGGTACTGGAGCACCACCACCGGTTCATACCAATGAAGACACATCCACTGCTACTGAAACTCGACCGCCACCATCTACCATGCAAGTCGAAACTAACGACAATGATTCACTCTGATTGTACAAAGATACATTGTAACAAATGCATGTCCCCCTCCTTCTCCTCCCCATTTGCTGTAGTACACAATCATTTTAATCCCTTTGCTATACCCCAATCGTTTTACTGACTATCAGGCTAAACCCATATCATACACATTGGCACTTGAATCACATTCGTATCCTCTTTCCAAATGAGCGTACGTATTATGTGTTGTTTGCTGATGTTATTGTCAAGTTGAAAAACAATTGAAATGTACAGAAATGCGTTGTTTACTGAGCCAAGAAAGGGTTTTCGATCTCTTCACTACCATCGAAAGGTGATATCAATATGACAGCTGTTCCACGTAGCACGGCAAGACCAAGTGTTCTCGTCTTGTCAGTGATATATCCAGTTTCCAAGTCTACACATTCGCCATTAGAATATTGTGTATGCACATACTCTCTTACAATTACCTTTAAGATATTCGACAGTCTCGTCAAGCACCAAGTTTAATAATGGATCGTAACCCATAAGCTTGCCAACAACTGTATGGAAAACACGTTGAGCATTTGGTTGATAATGCTTCCTTTTTAACACCAATTGAATTACCTTCACGGCCACCATTGAAACGTACACGCACTTTCTTTTCCATGTATTTGCTGAGATCAAGGATGGATTCCTTCTTGGGTTTATCTTGCTGATGTCCACTGCGACCGCCACCACGGCCACCTCGTCCACCACCACCGCGACCTCTGTAATGACCACGACCTCCCTACATGAGATGTTGGTTGTTAGTTAGTTTGGGAGAGGATACATGAAGAATAAAACATGACTTCACTTACGCGATCAGACATAATATTTATGAGACAAAAGAAAAGTGTTGAACAAGTCGCGAATGGGAAATCTGGTCTTTCAAGTCAGCGGTGTAGATACTACATCGTCATCAACCACACGTTTATTACCTTTAATCTTATTGAATAGTTGTTATTGACAAGAATAGATTAAAGCTACCTTATGTTATTTGCGTGTCTCTTTCATAGCAGATCAATTATATAGAATGTTTGAGTAGCTGTATGTGCATGATATGCTATTGCTTTAATCCAAGGATCATCCATTCACCCATTATAGAGAACTATGCTTCTTCATCATATAAGCACACAATGACACCTTTGAAAGAGTAAAATATAGTGGATGTAAGGTTTCTATCTATTCAACCCAAGCACGCTCCAACTGCCTTTGTCATTTTCATAACATCGCTCATCCAATTACTGTATCAGAAGTCCAGGGATATATTTGCATAGGGATAAACCTAACATTGGGCCATAATGAGCCACATATGATCGAAATGTCATATGGCTATCAATGGGTATGATTTACCGTTCACATATCGAGGAACCTGCCCAACTGTCCTTTAAGATAACAATGCTGCTACTTTATATTGGAAGGATTTAAATTGCTCAATGTGTGCGTACTGTTCAAGTGGGGAGCCATCTTGAAGTTCTTTTCTAAATTCGGTTCTATCCAGCCATGAAATAATGCCGAATGCATACCAGTACACCGATTCAATCAATGATTGAGTATATGCATAGCAGCGATGAGTCTCTCATGGTCCAATCTCTCATTTATTCTATTAAACAATCAAACCAGCTGGTGATGCTCATTATGGTAGATTGGGTAGTTGTTCCTTAAATATCTATCTTCACCAGGTGCTCGGATCAAGATATACCCATTGACTCTCGTGACCTTAGACACATGCTTACACATCACATCACCTCCTGACAAGTAATCGAGGGATGCATAAACGTAAACGTAACATGTGGGAAATAAAATCATCATCATAACAAGCAATGTCATTCTATCTGTAACCATTCCATTTCAGGACATAAGTTTATAAAGGATAATTCGGGGGTTTGATGCATTTGCGTACTTCTTTTTTCCTTGTATCGCGAGCGTTTGTTGTTATTGCTCAGCTCTCTCTCTCTCTCTTTCAGTTTCATATATATAAACACTCACATATCTTTATTTCATCATTTGAATTCTCTATATGACGAGTACTGACCAACCACCAGAACAACAACATCCAGAACTTGTCACCACTGTTGGGCATAACTCGGTGGGTTCCGACGTTGCCCTTGACACGCTCCGAGAACTCTACCTTCCACGTACAATTAGCGACCGAGAGTTAAATGACAATGACAACACCATTGTTTATAAAAGCACCAATGCTTATCCTGCAGTACGACGCTTACGACCTTCTGAACGCAAACGCATTCTAGTCACTGGAGGAGCTGGCTTTGTTGGTTCACACTTGGTCGATCGACTGATGCTCATGGGACACGAAGTCATTGTGCTCGACAACTTTTTCACAGGCACCAAACGTAACGTTCAACATTGGATTGGCCATCCTCACTTTGAGCTCGTTCGACATGACGTGGTGGATCCTTTCATGATTGAAGTATCCCAGATTTACCACTTGGCTTGTCCTGCTTCTCCTCCGCACTATCAGTATAATCCCACAAAGACCGTCAAGACAAGCGTGATGGGCACCATCAATATGTTGGGTCTTGCTAAGCGTACCAAAGCACGATTTCTTCTCACATCCACTTCAGGTATGTATGTTTGTTATTTTACCCCTGATTGAATGACTTGTCACTCACGTTGGATATAAAGAGGTATATGGTGATCCAGAAGAACATCCACAAAAAGAAACTTATTGGGGTCACGTTAATCCTATTGGTCCACGAGCATGTTACGATGAAGGCAAACGTATCGCTGAGACTTTGACATATGCATACATGCGTCAAAACGATGTGGATGTACGCGTTGCTCGGATTTTCAAGCAAGTATCACTATCATGCAACTATGTGATAACATGTAACTAACATGATTTCTATTGACCCTGTTTGATGAATATAGCACATTTGGTAAGTGTTCGTGACGTAGAAATGCAAAAACAAAAACACTAATGACATGATATGCAGGTCCACGTATGTCACCTGCAGATGGCCGTGTTGTGAGCAACTTTATCATGCAGGCTATCAAGGGCGAGCCACTGACATTATATGGTGATGGGCAGCAGACTCGGTCATTCCAATATGTTCATGATCTCGTGGATGGGTTGATTCTACTGATGAACAAGAACTATATGGAACCTGTCAACCTTGGTAATCCAGATGAATACACCATCAAGGATTTTGCAGACATCATTCGAGAACAAATTGTTGAGTCAACTGCAACACAAGATAATGTGCAAATCAAGATCTTACCAGCAGCCATGGATGATCCCAAGAAAAGAAAGCCTGATATTACACGAGCGAAAAAGTATCTAGGATGGGAACCCAAGTTTTCGGTGCGTCAAGGATTGCAAGAAACAGTAGATTGGTTCAACTTGCAAGTACAAGAAGGACTGATATAATGCCTACTCTCACCATCGCAATCCCATATAAACTTACCTGCATATGTTCCATAGCTTGTCTCTCATCATTGACATCCTATTACCCCCTTTGCCAACTTATCCTTGCAACATTTAGATACCATGATCCAATATAATGCTGAAAGAACTGATAAATGTTACATGCAATTCATCATTATAAGTGTTTTATTAATTGAGAAGAAAGTATATTAGTATCAATGTGTGTTTGTGTCTATGATAAAAGTACATTGAATTAGAAATGAAGGGTATAGAGCGAAATATGCATTGGTTCATCTTTTTCATGCCAAATCTTGTTCCTGCTGACGTTCAGCTGGTTGCTCAAATCCGGCAGCTTTACGCATACGATAACCAAACACCTTGAGAACTATTAGAGCAATAACTGAAGCATACGTAAGACCTGCCAAGAATACACTTGTCCATCCAGGACCAATAGCAGCAACCATAGGATTAGCTGCCAATGTAAGAGCACATGCAAGGATCATACGCAAAAGCGTAGCTGCAGCAGTAACCGAAGCACCAAAACCAGGAGTAGCATCAACTAGATAAGCACTAGTGGAAGTCATGAATTGATTCATCCCTAGGTTCTGCTCGATAATGTGAGCATACAGTAGCCTTGTCATAATGTTGAATATAAAGTATATATACCTGTATACCAAATCCAATGATGCCTGTCCAATATGTCATACCACTACCGATACCCCATCCAAAGAGAAGCAGTCCAAATGGCATCAGTACCAATCCAGCTGGCCATAGGTTGATTGTGAGTCGATCTTCAATCTTGTGTCGACCCCCTCGTTTGGCACGTGCTCGCAACAATAAGCGATCAGATAATAAGTTGCTAATGATTGCACCCGAAAGATTACCGACACCTGCTCCAAGGTAACTCAAACCTACGTTCCACAAAGAGAATATATATCGTGAGAAAAGAATGAAAGGCTTTCTTCCCAATGTACGATAACTTTGTAAACAACAGTTACTCGGCACCAACCGCCGTTCATTTACACCTATACTTTACCTGTTTGCCATGACGTAAACCCAAAGTTGGTTTCAAATAGATCTGGGATGATAGTTTCGATTGCAAACATGCACCCAAATGCGATACCTTGTATAATGGCGACTAATAGCACATGTGGATGACGCAGCATAAGAAAAGGTCGAATAGGATTAATCGGCTTTCGCTTCTCTTTCTTTGGTAATGGTGTAACTTTTGAATTGATGGTGGCATTCTTTGGTTTCTCATTTGTAACATGGTTGTCAGGAACATGCACAGATAAAGTGTTGGATCCAGTAGTTGCAGTGGATGCACCATCGTCGGGATTGATACTATCATTATGCCGCTGTTGCTGTGCTTCTTTCTCATCTGTGATTACCAGATCAAATTTTGCATCTTCACGATACGTTTCGGGATATGCTGCAATAACCAATATAATAACGCAAAGTCCAAATGCAACACAAAACCAAAATGTCGCTCTCCACGACAAGGGACTCATGATGAGAAATCCACCTGTATAGAACAGCACATCAACGCCAAATTAGCTCTGTTTCTTAAACCAAAATCAAACTTGCATACCCAATATTGGACCAGTCAATGGTCCTATAAACACGCCAAAAAAGTATTTGCCAAAGGCTGCACCACGTCGTTCAACAGGGTAGCAATCAGCAATGACACCGCTACCCACTATTAGGTTGTATGTTAGCTTGCTTTTCACATAATGAACCCGCACATCCTAATACCTGATTGTCCACACGAAGCACCAAGTGCCTGTAGGCATCGAAGCACCACAAGTCCCCAAATATTGGTCATTAATGCACATCCAAGAGATGCCAACGAAAAGATTAACATTGATATTATAAATAGTACACGCCGTAATCGATAGTAATCCGAGATGGATGCCCTATTCACAGAATGTCAAGTTAATATGCGACTTGTTCCCAATTCAGCGTTTGTATAATGAAAATACCATATCACAGGAGCAATGCCCATCGAGAGAATAAATAACGCAGCTGTTAATGTTGTTGCGATCGGTGGTGCCTGTAAATCAGATGTGATATCGGGAATGCCTATAACATCGATATATTATAAGCAATTCAAACATACCCCATCAAGTTTTATAGAAATGGTACTAGGGAACATGACATACCAGGGAAATAAATAGTACTTGAAAAACCAGCACTCGCAGCAGTCAAAGCAAGCACAACAAGAATAAAGCCCTTCATTGATGTACTCAACAAACGTGGATCTTTATCCACAGGGGGCCGGATCGAAAACCGAGCCTTGAGCTCTCTTTTTAGCCTTGATTCTTTAATGACCATGTGCACAAGAAGGTATCGATTGTGATTATTATAAAGTAGAAGAAAGAAGACAAGGAAATCTCACTCAAAACAATTCTCATTTGTCTCATGTCTTTGCCCAACCCGGTTTTATTGTGTCGCCCGAAGATCATGTCGGCCTTTCAAGGTTGCGCGGATCATAAACATGCTCTACCATATTCAGATACCATCAGCCGACATGTCCCCGCCTTGATGCCTAAAGAAGTGTCTCGAAACTCAAATCACATCATTCTCACTACATCTGATCTCATCATACTTCTAGATTGCTTCAAGATGATTAGAGAAAAAGTATATGTGTGCGATAAACAGGATCAACGGTTGGATTGACATTGACTTTTATGCAACCATCTCAGCTGGCGCAACAGATTGAGCCGAATTATGTGCTCGTGGATCATCCAAAAGCCGTTGCTACAGATAATCAACTTTATAAATCGCCACACATAAAGCATTCATCTAATCATGTATTGAATACCTAGCATCTATTGCTACATGTAAGGGTATGTGAATCATTCGAGAAGAAGAAATAATGGTTTCGAAAAAGTAAAAAAAGAATACTGCTTAAATGCACATTATCCTTTAGACGTTACATTTTCAAAACATCCAAGGTTGTTGATATGCATTATTTAAATTTGCATAGAGTAGTAGTAGTTGGTGTACAATAGTAATCTTACATGACACGAAATAGAGGACTACAATATATGCAATGCAAACATCAGCCTACATCATATGACTTTTTTGAGTAGCCAAGGGAAATGTCGCATTGCGCACAATGCAACACCAAATGATATACCTTATTCGGCATATTGCTTTAAGCGTTAACCGGTTTTTATTACCCTTGGTAATAGTTCGATTACCATGTTGATAGGCAGTAGTATTTTGAATAAAGATTGAGTGTGATTGTAGAGTTTGGGGGTTATGGGAGGAAAGAAGGGTGTGCCCTAGAAATGGGATGTATCGAAATTCTGCAGCAGCAAGTGGAATACTCCTTTGTTCTGTTTTCTTCTTCCATGTAAGGGATATGTATATAAGGAAGCATCTTTGGAATGTGAAAGCACGGATGATCTCTAGAGCTTTTGTTCATTTCAGGTAAAGGCTTAGGTTGTACTACTTGACGCTGTGGCATACGAGGAGCATGGTAACCAATAGAGTCTTTGTAACGAGCTGTCAAAGGACAAACAATGAGAATGGCATACACAAACAAAGACCATTCATGTTTCGAGATAAATATCAAAACGTTATCTGGAGTAAACGTGCTCTGCTTAATTAAGTCGAGATTATAGGGATGAGGTGGATAGGGTCAAAACAACATGTGAAAGAGAGGAGATTCCTCTTGTTGCTAGGTCAATATGCACTAGCGGTTGTCACCCTTGGCTCTCATTCTACAGCTCTTATGTGTATGTGTGTGTTTATAATAATGCACGTTGCATATCGGAGGGCCAAGTAGGATGTTTTGAGAATCATTTGTGAAACTAGGCTTTCTTGCTCTTTTTCTCTTTTCCTTTAACCTTTTTGACTATTTATAACACCTACGCTCACACGCCTTGTAAAAGAACATGGCTGCAACAGCGTCGCCTTCTTCGCCGTTGATACCCAAGGATCCGCCATCTTACGAATCTTTATACCTTTCCATTCCACAATCGTCTACTCAATCGCCATTTCTCACAGACCAGGGATCTCATTCAGCTGGCTCAGCGATTCAACGCTTTATATACCGCCAAGCTCCCTTTTTGCAGCGACTGGCCGCTGCTACATTTGTAGCTACTACCGTTTCTACCACAGTCATGTTGTTGCTATGGCAGTTGCAGAACTTGACAGCACCTGAAGACCCTGATCGTCCTTGGTTCGATCCAGATTCAACTAGTTTCACAACTTAACCCATTGATACAAAATCCCCTTTCGTCATATATACCGTCATTCATCAAAGTCGACTTTCATCCAACATCCCTTCTCTCTGTATTGTAAATACTATATACCAATCTCCTCTTTTCTCTTTCTGGAATTCAACAAAAGCATATCTCATTCATCAAACAGTTCCGTTTTTGGGTTTTATCTGATGATACTGGGAGGGAAACGATCAGCAGCAGAATATCGGGAAAAATTGGGCACATATACAAACATCCACGTACGACATGCATCATACTAATGTACCCTGTCATATCATCTGGTTCAATGATATATGTGCATATAGCTTGGATGATGGGGAAGGATGGGTATAGAGATAAATGATCCCGGGGAGAGATCTTTTAATGTTTACTATGACAGTGATCGTATGGATGATAGCTGCATGATGATGATAGTAACTGTAACATCCTTCTCAATGAATCGATGAGAATGATGACACGTTAGCTTGAATCTAACCGCTTTGTTCAAATCAATGTTTAAAAATCTTAGGAGTAGAGAAAAAAAAAGCTCCCACGAATACAACTTTACAATGTTGCATCAGTCGTTTACTCCAGTTACTATTACTTTCCCGTCCTTGTCACGAGAAACTTATGGAAGCCAATTATTGAAGAATGTTGCATTGTATGTGAACGTGCGTTTACACAGTAAAAGAGGAGAGTGTTGCATGCATTGGAAATCACACCTATATCGCGTTCCAAAGAGACAAAGCGTGGGTGGTATGCAACTACTCATACAACGTGATCGGGGTGTGTGTCATTTATGGAAAAACAGGGTCACCAGTTCCGTCATTATCAGCATGAAGCTGCATAAGCCAGTTCTATCAACGTACATACTTTTTGCCAAGATCCCAGCGGCTCATTTTTGTAACCGATAAGCACTTCATACAGAGAAAATGAGCCATGCTCATTGTTTATTTATGCAGCTCATTCAATCATCAATATAAACACTGTATTACATGGTACCTGATCGATCATAGCACTGTGGCCTGTTCGCCTTTGTAAAATCACTATGCTCACAAATTTCTAATAGACTGCTATCACCCTGTCATACGGTGTTTTTGAACCATCTCTTTATAGAATCCCATTATTAACAAAACAATACAATCAAATGAACATGACTTTTATATTACTAAGATTCAGAACTAGTAACCGGGATCATCTCTATGTCGTTTGGCTTGTCGAGAACGGAAAACATCATAGGGTGGTGGTCGATTAGGTCCCATACCTATTAAAAAAAAATACAGATGGCAGATCAGCATTACAATTCAAATATAAAAGATCCAAAACATACCTTTGTGAGAGCCATAATCATCATCGTAATCATCACGATTTCTTCGTTTTTGATTTTGTTTTCCTCCTCGTCCAGGTCCACCACCCTATTTAATCCAATATGTAAGCCATTCATCCAATGCAATAATATCAAAGTTTTTACTTACTCTTCCTTTGTATCCACCACCACCACCTCGACCACGACCACCAAATCCACCTCTTTGTGGAGGCATATCTCGGGGCGGCATATGTTGACCAGCTCCCATAGTTTTAGGTGGAGGACCACGACCAGGTGGCATTCCTTGTTGTGGCAGAGGAATAATAACGTTACGTAAAAGATCCACCAATTCACCAGCTTGTATCTTTGGACCTATAATATATAAATATATCATATGAGTGAATCACAATATTTCTTCATGTATTCATTCTCACCATTGAATGTTTGTGGTGGTGGCAAATTGGATACAAAGTATGCAACAGGATCAGGTAAACCTGCTGTGGATGTTGGCATAGGCTGTGATGGTGCATTCATTGGTGGTTGTGGTGGACCTTGATTCCAATTAGGTGGTGCTATAGATGGTGGTGCCATAGCTCCTCCCATAGGTGCTGAAGCGGATGGTGCCATAGGTGGTGGTGGTGCACTCACTTGTACAGGTGCCATATCAGCTACAGGAGAAGGTCTACCAGGAGGAATACCGGCTGATGTTGGCATGGTAGCAGGTGGTCGTCTTGATTCTGATGGCTTGAAGGATTGCCATTGGCTAAAATCAGGTCGTGGGTATCGCTCTGGATTTACAGCTTCAAGTAAAGGTCGTTTGCCATCCTTTTGTCGTCCACGATCAGGTGTTGCACTGACACTGCCTGCAGTTGTGGGTGCTGCTGCTACTGCTGCTGCCGATACTGCTGCAACGGCAGCTTGTTTGGACTCGGGAATCTTATGTTGACGTACTATGACACGTATATGAATTAGATTAGCAAAAGACAATATTATTAAACATCCATCGTTATTATACCTTCAGCACCAAGATCCAATTCTTCAATAGAATGAACATCTAAATAACTGTGTCGTTCCAAGAATGATTGCGTGTTTGAAACTACATACAAAGAAAGTGAATAAGGTTACTGGAGATATATATGATGATTGATGCTTACTGTTTGGTAATGCTTCACGTCGTCGCTTTTCAACATTTTGCATCCCCTGCAGATCGCCATACTTGTTTTCATAATCCAAAAACTTTGACCAGATCACCTCGGATTTGGAAGGTGGCAGGGTGGCAAGAGCCTTCTCAAACAGTGCACGTGTATCTATAAAGATGATAAGAAAGGGAATACAAATAAAATAAAGGACACTTACTGTTATCATCGTTCATCTGGATGAGATAATCCAGGTATACACACACATAATCAGGATCATCGGCAAACTGCTTGAGACCTAAACCAAAAATCTTGCCAGCAACCGTTGCGTCCTTGCTATTGTGATACTCCATCAATGCTATATGATACATTTGGTCAATACTCTTATACGATACACAAGATGATTATCTTACCTGATGCGACAAATACGTGATATGTCCTATTAGTCGCTTTGCGGGCACGTGAGAATAGAGCTCTTGCTGCTTTGATTCCCTATAAAAACCATAGATCATTTCAGTTCACAGCACATGCATCACTGGTTTCAATGCACATACCTCTGTTCTTCTAGCAAATCGCATATAATTGATCCACACTAATGAACATGCTTTGGCTAGTTTGGAAACTTGCTCGTTTGTGCGATTCCTGACTTCATCTTGTTCCTTCTTGACTTGTTTCTCACGTGTGCGTAATTGTTCTCGCATTTCACCATCAATATCATCACTCAAATTCATGTTGGCCTTTTCTTCATCTGCATCAAGTTGTATCTTGTCCACTTCTTCTTGACAGGCAGTTTGAAGCTTTTCAACTTCTTTATCCAAATATTCCAATAGCGTATCAAATGCTTGCCGAGCATCATCCGATTGGCGACGAGTCTCACAGATTTCCGCATAGGCAAAGTTGATCAGAAGACTATAATGTACCCGATATCAATGGTGTGCCCATTACTTCCTATTCCCTTCCTCTCCCATCCCTTCCACTGTCAAACCAATTTACCTTGTTGGCAACACGTCAATGCCTTGCTTCAAAACACTCAAGGCTTTCTCAGGCTTTTCCATTTCATGATAATATATGGCAAAGTCATACCAAATCTCTGGATAGAATCTCAACACAAGAAACGCCTGTTGATATGCATAAGCAACACGATCCACCACGAGACTCTCATCTTCCAATTGAAGAGGATTATTCTTCTCCCATTGAATATATTGTTTCCACAAATCCAACTATAATAAAAGAGCATAATATGGCAACAGTTTAGATCAGATGCCATACTCAGTTTCTCATAGGATCTTGTATAAATACCTGACTTATTTCTTTATCGGTCCATTGAGGTGGTCTAGGTACGACATTACGGTTGATCCCATCGGTAAGAGCCTTCATCTCCCGCAGAGCAGTACGTGCTGTCATATATGCTGCTGATTTTTCACTGAGGAATTTCTTAGCCTAATAGGATACACACGTTAGTTTGTTATAAAAGAACATGCAATATCCTCTTACAGTAAGTCGGTTGAGATTATTCTCCCATTGATCATATTCCTTCCACAGATGTTCGACATTGTTGAGCGGAATGGCTACAGCTTTCTGATACGCCCTACGCATACTATCCATCTTGCGTTGCTCTTCCCATGTATTGGTAGCCTATTAATGATCATCCTATCAATATATCATATTCTTCATCCAACGCATAATCATGCAATTACCTCTGCCGACTTTAGAAAAAAGATATAATCAGCCCAAATGGATCCTGCCTCCTTGTCAATGCCAACATTGTTGAGAACATATTCATAAGCCTTTTCAATGATGGCTCTAGCTTCAGGTGTCATGGTAGTGCCGGAATCACCCTGATTGATACGACGGATATAACCAAGATAAAATTTCCACAGATCAACAGATAGCACAGTCTTCAAGCATCGAGTGAATAACGCTTCCACTTCGGCAAAGTTGGAATACTTGAGCTCTAACTCCAAATACGCCAACCATTGTCTCGACTATATAATAAACAAAATAGAAACTCAGTGCATCCATCCACACCATGTCAACCATGCCATCATCACCCAGGAAACCGAAGAATGAAGAATAAGGTAGAGTCATATGTGTATGTGAACATCAATTTGTGCGTATGCCATGTCAATGCAATTCAATCAACATATCCAACCACGTTCACCTTTCCCCAACAAGTCAAATGAAAGTGTGTGATATGGAAGAGAGAGAGTGTGTGTGTGTGTGCGTGAGCGTGTGAGAGAGAGTGATTGAAATGGCATTTATTCCATATGAATGCCAATGTAAAGGAAAGAGATGAAGATGGCCAACCAACTGATATAGAGAAAGATATGTTACTTACCGCTGTTGGGAATACTTGAAGAAATCGTTCGTAAACATCACGCGTTGCTTCCAAATCACCCGTTTGTTGAATCTCGTTAATCAAAGCAAGCCAAGCATTGGAATCATATTGAGATTTAGTTATTCGTTGCTCCAGCCGTTCTCGTTTTGCTTGTGCCTTATTAGTTGCTGGCTCAGGTGTGACATCCATACGGGTGTTGTTATAAACATTCGAAGCAGCTGGTATGGCAGGACTAGCAGCATGTAAACCGGGAGATGATGTATTGTTGGCTTGAAGAGCACTAGGTGGTATTTGCCATGAAGCAGGCTCATTAATGATAGAAGGTGGTGCTGCTGTTGGTGTTGTCGTTGCTGATGGTTGAGCAGGTGGAGTGGATGATGATTGTGTATCCTGTGGTTGCTGTAATGGCTCGGCATCAGGCATATTATGATCCATCTCATGTTGTTGCTCATTGGAAGAAGTATTATCGGTTGGGTTATGCGTGATATCCTCATCCATCGGTTTTGTAGTATCGCTCTTCTCTTGTGTCGTTGGACCATCGCTCGATAACTGAGTCTCACTTTCAGTTTTCGTAATCGGTATCACTTCATCTTGTTTGAGATTCGTATCCTCCTCTATAACTGCTTGATCAGCACTAGGCATCGTTTGCTGTTCGCTGTCATTGGCAATCATGGTTTCGTTGGGCGCGTCACTGGCTGGATTACTCTCGTCAAGTGCCTGTTGTTCTTGCTGTTGCTCTATCTGTTGTACATCGTCAGTCTTCTCGTTTTGCTGTTGTTGTTGCTGTTGCTGTTCCTCGTTGCTATCTTGTTGAGGTGGATTTTCTGTATCTGCAGGCGCCTCCATAGTTGGAACAAGGTAAAAGAGCTGCTCAATCGGGGTTGTTTGCCTGACATTATTGGTACCAATAGTTACGTCACGCGAATAAGCCAGTCAATGTCGCTTATATTCATGCAGCTACTCTTTGTTATATTATGCAATATGACTTCTCTTTATGAGATTTAACTTTCCTTTCACACATTCACATTCGATTCACAACAATTGATTCACACCAACTCTGCCAAATTTTGGCTGGGTCACAACAGCGATTCATAAAGTTAGTTTACGTATCTGGCATAAACTAGCCACCCACCTCCTGATGTACATCAGTAGCATAACCATCAAAATGCAATCTCCAATAAATGTGCTCCTCTTGTATATATCCATGCATGAGCTACTTGCTCTGATCTCGTAATATTAATACTTCTGGAACACTTGACACTGCTTTCAAAAGAGAGATTGTCGCTACTACTGTCATTACAGATAAATCAAAGTTTAGGTATAAGGTGGTTGATTGAGTGGCGGTGGCGAACCTAATACAGTTTAAGCAAAACAATAAAATATCAGTGTACGGTTGTGGTTTGCAATGATTGAAAATGGACTTTACGGTTGCTGTTAAGGCAGCCGATGATCATATGTTCCGTTAAACAAGCATGGCGCATTGCATAATATGTACGTTCACCAACCCTTGGTCACATTTAAAACAGAAACAATATTTCCCAAGGGCTTACGCATAAACTACTTGAAAGGAGTATGAACCTTCCTTTTGTAAATTGCATATCATAGCATGGTCATCCACATTTACGAGTCACAAGCAGCATTGCTCATCACGACAATTTGACTCCAGCTCACAATGATTCAAGTGAACAATGATCACGTTGATTCTTCTACACATTCACTGTTATATCTACAATGACTCTCCTTGGACCACTCATGAACATATGTTCTTTGTTCAACAAATTTAGAGCTTATTGCTATTTCACCATTGAGAAGAGATAATGACATCGCACATTATTACTTCACTAGATCTGACGGCTGTCTCGGCCACGTGGATATAACACATTGTGTTATTGAAAGGAAATAGAGGGGGAGAAAGGTAACAGGCTGACGTGTGATTCATTGGCTGCAATTGAAAATCGGTGCCTGTGCCGAACTTTAAAAAGAAGAAGCTTTTTCTTCTATGCAATGCATGAAGCCGTCATCCACAACGTGGGCATAGATGGCAAATATGAGAGATTCTCGGGAGACATGAATTACAAAAAGAGAAGGTTAATCACTATGTGGATTTCTTAGTAATGATGCTCAACACCGATAAAAGTTCTTCTTGATATGAATGAGGAGGAGGATGTTGTAGTAAATGCAAAATGATATATAAAGGGGGAATAGCATGCGAGTAATAGCAAAGTGCAAATGGTACATACAAAGAATGAGCTTGAGCTGTCTAAGGTTACATGATGTATATATCTCGTTCTCATAACATGCAATGTGGAGATCAGAGTAAGCATGGTGAGAAAATCTAGTGGATGGAATACCGTGACTGTAATCAGCGACGCACAGACTACTAACTTATTCCAAGGTCACACGGTGTCAAAGCGATAATGTTGACGTGTAACACCAAAAGGTCAAGTGGTGTCACGGGTGACCCGATCCGCATCCACATGATAGTTCATAGTAGTACTACGTTCTCCAAAAGCCCATGATGATGGTGGTGGTGGTAGCATGGTTGCTGATGGTATTGTTGTTGGTGGTAATCCTCTTAATCCAGGTATATCATCTATACATCAAATGGCTACAATGTCAATATCTAATGCTCTTTCACCCCCAAATTCATAATTACTCGCTTTAACCCCTTTCCATACATTCACTAATACCCCTTGAACCCCTTACATTGTCTCAAGCCATATAGATGCTGTCCAATGAGTCGAGCTTGGAGCGACTCTGATTCAAGCATCGGCTGCAAGATTCTTCGACGTGCATTGATGAACCAATTGCTGATTTGATTTACAGTAAGACCAGTTTGTTGAGCAAGGTGAAGCTTTTCCTTTTCAGATGGATATGGATGCTGTTTATGGTCGACAAGCCATGATTTCAAATACTCGGTCACTTGCTTTGGGAGATTGCCACGACGCCTTTTACTAGTGGATGCTCGTGGCTGTGGATGTTGTTGACTTGTATAATGTCGCTGTGGTTGTTGATATTCGCATGTTGTTGATGACCAACTCGATGTGGATGTGGATGCAGTTGGTGACACGAGAGGACTTTCCAGGCGAAATGGTAGGGTTGTATTTTGTGTTTGCTTCTGCGTTTCCCGCGATGAGACCCACAAGTGTGCATTGTGGCGAAGCATTTCAGTTGTTTTGGCTAAATGACGATCGATCTGATATTGTGGAGAAGATATGGATGTCGAAGGATCATCGTGATATACAATGAGTGGTGTGAATATGCGTGGCTATAGTTTATATGATCAGTGCTGATCCCTTTGATTCCAATGACTTACTTTTTACACATACATCTCTAGTAAATGCTGACATGGGGAATAATGTAAATGGATGCGACAAGAATGCAAATATGAATATATGAGTGAGAAAAGAAAGTGATGTGGAAGTGAAAAAGAGTGAAAAGAAAAAGGAAGGAGTAGAAAAAGATCGAGCCATTGCACAAGAAAAAAAAAAGTTCCATGGGGTCACAAACTTCCCAAGATGATGTTACCATCAACATTCATCCCCCATATCAAGAGTTAGCACCGATATGAATGTATTCCTTGTTATCGCTTGATGAATGATGTTGAATGGCTTGGAATTCAAGTAATGCGCGGCTTTGAAGATAATCTTAGCCGATTGGTATTGATCCATTAATGAGAACAATGATGACAGATGGGAGACAATTGTGCATACGCCTCATTATTAGGTGATAAGACGCATAAATTACTATACAACATACAGTAAGAGATATTAAACCTCCATCATCTGCATAGGCAACCCCCTTTGGCACGAACCCCTTTCCGATGCTCCCTACTACCTTTTACTAGCCACTTCTCCGAAAAGCTTAGCCAAGCATGCTGCAGCATGTATATGCATGTCCCCATCATCCACGTGGGTTACATGGAATCATCAACCGAACTTACCTACTTTAACGATCCTATTCATGTGCCATCACGTCATCAAAACGAGTCGGCTCCTTGATATTGTCCACTATTATCGCTAACTTGCTTTCCTTGACTAAGTTTCCATGTTCGCCCAATTTGGTATCTTCCCGCCTTTTGCATGTTTCATCGGCAGATCAGCAACGAAATAAGATTATTGACAACATCGTCAAACACACAGACAAATGTTGTGATACCCCTAATGCTTAACAGATCGAATGGTATATAATCGTCAGCTATTGATGATAAAACATGCATATTTTTTTCCATCCTGAGTAACTGTCGATCGCATTGCACCATGTACAGCAACAACGACCCTTAAAGATATGACAGCAAGGGAAAATCTCACCTAAGCTGCATCCCCGGCGAGACCTTTGCTGTATTACATATCATGCAAAATTACTTCAAATTTATGCGTGCATTGTTATCCGGGAAGTCTCGGTCTACAAGAAGCATTTTATGCAGCCGAGCCACACGTGAATAGTTGATCGTTTTTTTCTCTCCCGCATCTATCTCTTTGTCTTCTTGATCCAAACCATATGACCAGCGTTACTATGGTCTTCGCATGTGATAATCACCATAATCAATAATCGCATACTGCATGGGAATTTTCTGATAGATCCCATCCGACAACGGCTTCGTGGATGAAAAAATATGGCTTGTTGGCATATATTTTCCATCATCATTATCGCGTATACTACGTGTTTCTCAATGCAAATGATTCTAAAGATTGGTAGATGCAACGGTATCTTATACAAATCTCCTGAAGGCTTACTCCTTGTATCCCAATAATACAATTTTGAACAAGAAGGTTTTTTTCAATAAGCACTACATAGACAATGGATCTCAACATCATTAACCATCATCCCTGCATGATTGGTATACCGAGTGAGCTTTGTTCCCATTCTCATTGGGTAACGTCACGTCATCTTACAAAAGCGTGTACACATGTGTCCAATGGTGATTTGTTCACGTGATTATGGATTGACTGTGTGATTGCTTTGGAAAGAAAAGTGGGTAACAACAATGACATGGCTCTCAAACTGGCTCATTATCATAAACACACTGTGTTCATTATGCAAATTTCATACAAATATAGATGGATGACACAAACATGCAAGTTATTGACTTTATTGAAAAAATCAAGGGATGGCGGAAATCGTATGGTAAAGGTGTATGTTAATGGCAATATCAGAATTACGACGAGCTATCAGACCAGCGCTTGTAACCAGAGAGCTTGGCAAGTTCAGCGGTTTGTTGATTGACCTTGATAGCATGGCAAGAGAGAGACATGGCTGTGTAAGCAGGTCCTTGACCACATTCAGCAACACCGATGTGGTTCTTGTTATGATCTGGACCATACGGTCCAAACTCTTTGTAGATATATCTTTATACATAAAAAGAGCTTGGGTCAATATATATGCGTGTGTCCACCTTCATCATGCACTTACTCGTCACAATTACTGATCCAGCTTTCGCACTCGTCAGGAAGAAGGTTATCCTCTGGAATCTCATAGTTATCACGATAATCATCGGCGCGATTGATAATAGTATCATCACCAAAGATTTTGGAAGCAGTGGCAGTAGCAGCAAAGGCAGCAGCAGCAAGAACAGCAAGGGAGAAACGCATGGTAGTGGATGAATGTAATATAGAGTTTGGTAATAAAACAGCTTGGTGAATACACATCCCTTTTTATATACTTATCAAGAAGTCGGTATTCGAGCTTTTGTATCCCATACATCAAGGTTACAAATGATACCCCCAGGAATTTCCTCAATGGCCTTTATGTCTATACTAAGGATAGTTCAATAAAGACATTGGGTTTGGGGGGGGGAAGCCCATCATTTCGTATGACTGAGAAACGATATGCTTGTACTACAGTGGAGATTGGCAACTTTGCTGAAGGTGTTATTCACCTAATTCCGCATTACAAGCAGCAATTCCAAACATAGAGGAGGCGCAGGCAATGTAGTACCTGCTTCAATTATGGCTTGTTCATACATATGGTGGTGAACATGACATAATCGTGTTTCTTTGTGAAATTGAAATAGCCAGCAACGAGATGAATACATGAGAAGTATATAAAGACAAAGAATAAGTACCAGTATGCTCAATTCCTTTCATAAACATAATGATTTGTTGCATCAGTGGGTAATTCAAATAGATCGCATGTGATGAGATTACCAAGGTAATACATTGCCGGCCATCATGTTCATAAGCGACGGAGCACATCACATTTTGAATTTCCTTTTATTAGGTGCTTCAGTCTCTATTATTATATCTTGTTGCTACAGCACGTTCTTATGCTCATCGTGCCTTGATCCGCATAATAGGTACTGATGATCGGGGAATACGATCGTTATTATGTGTGTCTGCAGTATTGAAACAGGATTTCTTTGCCTTATTGGTGAGCACATCCAGCAACCTTAGGATCTCCTTAATGACCCCTCTTCCATACTTATGGTACATTATAACGTGATGATTTACTGTGCCATGACTGGTAGTATCATTCTTACGAATGTACTGTTGGCTATCAAAATACGTGGTAACGTATTTGAACTAGACGTCTCTCGTTTTCAGAATACCAATCGATAGCCAGATCTTTATGGCATAAAGGCATTTTATCGATACAATTGCCCATTGCATACAATTCAGCATGATACATAGTGCATACTGAACGACTTTATTTCATCGGCTTGTTATGTTTTATCATGAACAGCCAGATGACATGTCAAACCACATGTGTGCTTCTAACCAATCCCTTTTGTAGCCAGCAAGCATGTTGACTACTTTACGATCAAATCGATGGACATTGATCACCTATGCATAGGCGTTTGAATTAACGATTGCATCGATGAATTATGATTCCCAAGGTATTTGATGAGATAAACAACAGGACACACATAGTAGTTACTTATTGGAACGTAAGAAGAGTTTATTGATTCAACAACAGGATGTGAAATATGATGTAAGGAGGTGCGAAAAACAATGATGTGATAAAAGGATGGCATAAGCTTAAGGTCAGTGTTCACCATTCCAGAGCTTGTATCCCACGAGCTTAGCAAGTTCAGGAGTTCGTTGCTCAACAGTGATGCCGCGGCAAGAGAGAGACATCATAGCGCTTTCGGAACCGTGACCACACTCGACAACAGGAATTTGATCTTTGAAATTCTTAGCCATGTACCTATGTAAAGATGAATATGAGCGATATGTGTATTATTGGATTAAAGAAATACAATCAGCTTACTCAAGGCAATTATGTGTCCAACTTTCACATTCGTCTTGGAGCATGTTATCCTCTGGAAGTTCATAGTTGACGCGATAGTCATCGCTCATGCGGATCTGAGCATCGTTCGAATAGATCTTTGTGGCAAGAGCTGTGGAAGCAAAGGCAGCAGCAATAAGGCCGGTAATAGTGAAGCGCATGATATCAAATGAAAGGAATATAGGTATGGTTTGAGCGGTATAAAGATGAAAGCTCCTTTTATATAAGCATGAAAAAGCAGTAGGTGCTATTCAAGTTCCACTATCCCCGCATACATCAAAGTGAATTCTTCTCCCCCCCCCAACCCCCAATAATCTTCTTGGATGCACTTTGTTCATGTTTTGGATACTAAGGATAGCTCAATATGACACGAGCTTGATCCAAATACTTGCAAGGCACTGAATGAGACATTGTGCTACTAGTGAAATGCCTATAACGAGTGCTTCTCGTGTAATTAAGCATATACAGTAGTGCCTAAAAGAGACGAGGCGCAGGGATAGTGGCACAAAGCAATGCTCCTTGATGGAGTGTGGCATGTGAGAAGAATTAACCCAATTTATCTTATTGTGCATTAGACACCGCCAGTTTACCCGGTACACAACTTATTTGATCAAGTTTATCCTTCAGAAGATCCAGCAGTGTATTCCATTTATTCAAAGAGAACTTTATTGCCTTAATGCTCCTGACGACATTTGAAGGGTGTCACAGCGCTGCTGTTCAACACCACCCATTCTCTAATCACATTCCCCATTGCCTTATTATTCTTCTTTTCCCTGGCTATTAATGTACATGAGACACTGCTGCCTTGATATCCGCGTGTGTATACTTGGTTCAATCACAGTGATTACTCTTTCTCTTTCTCAGCAACAAGGGAGAAGTTATAGTGAACATCGCTTGAAGATAATCAATGGTTGTGATCAAATGCATGATCCGTTCAACTGCATTGAGACTGATTAAATTTGGAGAATGGTGCCAAATGCTGCTACCAATATGCACTAAGAGAAGCATTGTTGGGGGGTGGTATTAAATGTAGTCATCGGGGATGTGACATTTGAAATATCGCAATACAAAAAGTAATGGGTGTTACCACAGCGTGGCTGAGGGAAGATAACACCCCCAGCATCCAGCCAACTGTAACTTATTCTGCTCAATACATCGTCATCGTCATTCGTTATTATAATGCAAAGCTAAATTTACTTGCTATCTCACATAGAATTGGTTGCTGATGGCTATTTAAGATATACTGATTCTACGAGCTGTGATATGACACTCGGTAATGTATTCAATGTACAGTACGATAACGTAACACTATGCAATTGCACTTTGACCAGCTCAAACTTTATAGGAATACAAAAAGAGTAGGGGAAACGTGTTTGGGTAATCGTGATCTTCTGTCATCCAAAGTCGGGGGTGCATCTATCAAGTACAACCGATGATCCCTGTACTACCATTATTGGATCACCTTTTTCGGATACGTAAGCTTTAAAGGAACCATTCTAGTATCCACCCACCAAGAATAATATTGCATATCGCTCCACAATATACAGGACAATGGAAAAAGGAGATGTTCCATGTCGAGATGGGTAAACTTCACAAGCAGCTCAAATCCCCCCATATACATAATTTCGGTATCCAATAATTCAATCCAATTCAATCCACATGCCAAATCGAAACGTAGTTTACAAGCTATTCGTTTATAACGATTGAATCACTATACGATGACTAAACGATGATACGATAATGCTTGATGTAAGATGCTTAAGCAGAACGAAGGATTTCAGTGACTAAAAAAGAGAAACAAAATAAGTCATCAGAATGCCATACAATCATTTATCATATTCAATCACTTACACTTCTTGGAAGCAGCAGTGCTAGCCTTCTTCTTGGGTTGAGGAACCTTGGAAACCTTACCAGCCTTACGCTTTTCTTGAGCAAGAATTTCAGCACGACGAAGAACTTGAGCATAAGGGTTAAGGCGGTTCATAACACCTTGGTTACGAAGAGGGTTCTTCTTTTGGGTGAAAGGACGCTTAACGGTCTTGGGACCAGCAGGACGAACAACAGATTGAACTTCATCAGAGTTGATAAGACGAGCAACATCAGGGTTGGTCATGATGTGAGCAGGCAACACATAATCCTTCTTGAGAGTAGCAGGAGTTTCATAAGTGCCATAGAGCTCATCAAGAAGAGCAATAGCACCTTGGGTCCAGATGATGAAACGACCAAGATGACCACCAGGGGCAAGTTGAAGCAAGTTCAAACGACGAACATTGACAAGTTCAACACCAGGCAAGTTGCGGAAAGCCTTGGTAAGACCATTATCTTCATTGTAGATAACAAGGGGACCACGACGTTGACGATGACGACGGTTACGGATCTTACCAACACCAGCACGAAGCTTACGAGAGTTGGAAACCTTGAGAACATCATCATAAGCATTAAGGGACTTCAAGATAGCAACAGCTTCCTTGGTCTTGTTAACAGCTTGAACGTTATCAGAAAC
>PTRB01000131.1:0-86080 GCA_025094155.1 Lichtheimia hyalospora FSU 10163
GCTGTGCATTGAAGGTATTAACAACAGTGAGTGCAATTGTAGCTTGTAAATGGAGTTGATCTTACCTTTGTGAAACATGAGTGGAGAAAGAGGAAGGGCGCTCTTTTTTGTTCCTGTCGCCTTCATTTTATGCACATGTCATTCACTGCCACCCCGCTTGTTGTAGCAGCTCCAAAGCATGTAGACAATGAGCAATATACTCCCAATATGAATAAACTATAACTTGATACTTTGCTACGGTGTTATACTTCTCTCTCAAATAAGCTATTTTACTATGGACCAAAGTGACACTAATTGGGTTTGCGCTTCTTCAATTATTTTATATGCAGCTCCACCAACTTGTACGACCAAAGTATGTCACCAGTACGCACCAAAGATGGAAGAATACATGAATTCATTGTTGTTGTTGTTGTGAATCACTTGTTCATCATATAAAGCCAAACAACCCTTTCATCATCTATTGGTGCAACCTGTCAACTGTGGATGCTTGTAGCCATGCATTGCATTCAACTTTCTATTGTCGGCACTATCAAGGAAGCCATTATGTCCACCATGGGGCGTGGAGTGGTGGTACCCTATGCCAAAGTTGTCACACCCTGACAACAATGACATGTCTATTTCTAATCGAATTATGCTTACGGGAGCAGCAAGTGATGGAGCGGTATCAGAAAATTGATTACGTTACCGGTAACTTCTGGTACCGCTCCATTGCTTTTGTGATATCCGATACGAGTAACGAGGTACGTCAGTTGCACTCAACAAGAAAGAAGGTCGATGTTTATTCAAATATAAGTGCTGCCTTGTATCTCATAATACAACATTGCCCCCCCACCAGATTGAAGTATACGCTGGTATACAGTATTCTTACTAGACGCACGGACCAGTGTGTGTACTGTTTTGATTCATAGTGCAACAATGGTAGTTGGGTCATCAAGGATGATATGCAGCATATTTGGGATATGTAATTATTAAGAACGATCATTTCAATACTTGCATATGCAGTAGATTGATCAAGAACGGTGACTGGGGAATAAATGATCCATTCCACGATTCAAGCATGCGCTTATTCAGCAGCACTTAACAGCGTGCCTTGATCGGTTTTTCATGTACAACTCGGACATTTGGCAATTGGCTATGTATTCGATCATGGAAAAGGGACTAACATTGGGCTTATACAGCATCTTCATTCGCAATTGCTTCTCTTTCTCCCATATGGACCTCCTTCAGTAGCAGCAGCAACCCAGCAGCAGTATTATCAGATGTTTTAAATGATGAGTATGATCTTTTTTTTTTTTTTTTTGCAAGTGATCATTGACATATATATAGAGTTGACAACTGCTTTTGTATAGGGATACGTGTATTGGCTTCACGCGATTGAAACGAAAGGAAACGGTGTTCTGTATTATAAGCGTTAGCTCTCATTGATCCACGCGCGTAACAAGGATTATGTATTCGCTATGCGAAGCAGTGTTTACAACATTGTCTTGATTCCGTTTCATCAACTGTTACCATTCGTTACTTTGGCACCTTGTGTGGATTGAGTGGATGATGCAGGATGAAGGGTCTTTCTGGTTGGAGAGGAGAAAGCAACGGGTTGTTCAAGTGAACCATGGGATCGATCATTGGTTGGGAGGATTAAGCTTATTGTTTGAAGCACAAGATTGACCTTGATGTCAAAGATGCACGATGCAGCATATTATATTCTTTCGATAAAGTGAGGATGTACACAGAGCACAATGACAACGTGGTTTGCATGGCAACAATCACTAGTCTTTCACCTGCTATACCATGGTTTTTGGATCAGCGTCTCATACAGAAGGATCGTTAGATGGTGGTGAATAAAAGATGGCTTTAATATATCACATGGTGAAGAGCAAAACTGAAGCTCGCCAATCTCATAGGGGTAGGGTCATGTGGGACGCAGTGGGCATATCTATTGCCTAATTTGTGAGACTGTCAACAACAGGCATTATATATATAGTAGTGGTCACAGTGTTATTATACGGTACAACCGGCTGCAATATCTGTACAGTAACTCGCATCTATCCTCCCTGTTGGATGCTAGAATCACACCAAGTTGCAATATATACATCAATGTTATTTGAGTTGGATTCACTTGAGAATGCTACGCATTGGTTTTTGTTATAGACTCTTCACATACTCCTACACACAATTGATGACTTGATAAGTATATTAACTGAATATCAAAAAGTACACGTAACCTTCATTTCACTTTGATGTGCCATCGCACCATTCTCAATCACCACTCCGCCAAATCACCAACAGTTAATTATGTCGTACAGCGTACTATGCTAGATATTCCATCAAGTTGCAATAATCAGGTGTTGTTCTTTACAGACTTAAATTGGATATATGAATAAAGATGAGACCTATCGTTAGAAGAAAGTATGATAATGGGTAACCATGGCATGTAGTAAGAAGGTTAAAGTGTGTGTGTGAATGCAGATTTTGAAACATTGGGATATATACGCCTCACCATATGTGGGAAAGTGAAGCATTGCCGTCATGTTGCCCCAAACTACAAATGACATGCTGATCACAAAGTTTGTATAGTGCATTATAACCCATAGATCATGACAACCAACTTAACAACCCAACATGATGTTGATTGTGCAAGTTGTATTGGATCTAGTAGCTGGGCTATTATATGGTTGAATAAAGTACTCATTGTCACAAGGCGTTTGCCTAATACACGATCATATTGCGAGATATGTCAAATTCATAAAGAATCGACGATCATACAGTTTCCATGAAAGAATATGACTGAAGCTTTATTGGAATACGTACTCATTCCTTGCATTCACGATTCCTTGAATCAGGTCCTTCATGACTCTTGTTGTAAATATAAAGCCGTTACGACTTTTCATAACTATTGCCCACAGTTGATATCTCTAGTAAGAGCTAGGTCACAAGTATATTCATTGTTATATATAAGCACGCTATTGCAAAGTGGGGTAGCCTAGCAATCACTATCATATCATACTGCGCTTCATTTTCTCCACTGTGCAATACTATCGAATCGGACCATAAGATAGCTTTCAACTCGGGTTCCTTTAAGCACCCGAGTCATTATAGAGGAAATGTGAAAGGATGTTAAAGACAGGGACCTAGTTTATTGACATACGACCTTGTTGGGAAATGTGCCTGTATTTGCGCGCGTATGTGTGTGTGCGTGAGAGCGGGAAGAGTGAACAATTTATTTGTTGTACAGACGGCGGGTTTTGGCGCCAGGCCATGCAAGGCATGTTTTGAAGTGTCCTCTTTTGGTGATGCTCGGAGAGGACGACGCCACGCAAACACAAAAACATCACGCTTGCATAAGAATAGGTACATTGTGCTTTTTTCCCTTCTTCTTTACTTCTTTTCTTTTTTTTTTCAAACCAATATTGTATAATACTTTCCGCTACTACTACTACCACTACTACCACTCTGTAACAAAGCAACTACTACACGGTCCTTGTCAAGAGCCATTCTACGGCAATTTTACATTATCAGACGATGAATTACAACACTACCGACTTTTCTTCATTGGCTCCACCCACACCACCACCCTTGAATGATATGAAATCACAATCACCTCGTTTAAATACCAGCAGCATTGGTATGCATTTTTTGGGCAAATCTTCTTTACGCCCATCACCATCAACACCATCATTTATGCGACGTGCAGCAAGTCCATCGCAGCAGCAGCAATACCATCGACGACGGCGATTGTCGGTATCATCAGTATCAAGCGAATCATCTACACAATCCAGTATAGCATCCGCTTTGTTTTCACATATTGACCCTGCAAGTAATTTGACAGTGAGCACTATTCATGAATGTGCATCTGTTATTTCATGCAGCTCCTCCACATCCATTCTGGATTCCGAGTGTCATTGGCCATCATTGACTAAAACAGCATCAGCATCATCAGCATCATCATTGCCATTATCTCCATCATCTGCATCATTATCATCATCCGCACCTTCCTCTTTAATGACGGCAACCGACATTCTTGCCGAGCTGCAAAACAATCCCAATGAAACACGATCCATTTTGGAGCAATCATTGCAAGCTACAATTTCAAAACAGCATCGCTGCGACTTTTATCAAGCAGTTTCCCATTGGTCACATACTACACATAATGTATGCGCCACAGTATGGATGGCACGATGTTTATTAGATGGATGGGGTGTTACTGCTAATCCTATCCAAGGCCTATCTATTCTTGAAAACTTGGCAAAGCGATGCGAGACACAAGCCTATCTTCCTTTGGCTGATTATTATCGACGTCATTGTGCACGTAAAGATGCGATTCGCTGGTATACACATGCTGTGGATGATGCGTCAAGCGATACCGAGATTGTTGCATTGGCACAGTTTCGACTTGGCGAGCTATTGGCACAAAGCAATCAAGAAGGAAGTTTGGCGTGGTTTGAAAAAAGTGCTCAAAATGGCAACAGGTAAACTCTTACACAAACATGGACATTGTCATATGTTGCATAGTATAATTGCGTGTTTCAGAAACTTGCTCACACATGTGCATTTATTGCTTAGATATGGCCAATACATTACGGGTATCCATTATCAACATGGCATGAATGGTGCACCAAAAAATTTAGAACTTGCCAAGCATTACTTTTTATCGAGTGCTGAACAAGATTATGCCGAAGCACAAGCAGCTCTAGGGATATTATTGGTGTCTCAAAATCATCATGACCAAGGAAAGCAATGGCTAGATCAAGCAGCTACCAAGGTAAGTTTTGCCAATGAATACAAAAATATAGATCGACTGATTGTTTATTTGATTACATAGCAACATGGGCGGGCACTATTACAGCTGGGAAGTATGTACGAAAATGGTCATGGCGTTCTATCAGATGCTACACAAGCAATGGCGTACTACATCAAAGCAGCCACAGAGGGCGATCATCCTGTTGCACAATACTTGGTTGGTCTTCATTACCGTTTTGGTACACTTGGTGTTCCCAAGGATTACGCCCACGCATCCCATTATTTGTCACGTTCTGCCAATGCAGGTTATGCACCAGCTCAACGAGTGCTTGGTCTTATGCTTGCTCAAGGATTGACTTGTTCATCAGATGATACAAAACAAGCTGAAGATGAAGAAGATGCTCGTCAACGTGCTGCTCTTAAATGGTTTCGTCGTGCAGCTTCTCAAGGCGATGTACGATCATTATGTCTTGTTGGTACTTGTTATGAACGAGGTACAGGCGTTTCCACCGATTATGACAAAGCATATGAATATTATCATCGAGCTGCACGAATCAGTGGTCCTTTCCAAGCTGCTGCACAATATGTCACTGGTCAATTATTGTTGTTACGTATGCATCGACAACGAGATGCTTATGAATGGTTCAAACGTGCTTCATCATCATCCACCATTGTATTGACTGATGAATCAGAGGATCCTGCACAAGTAGCTATTAAAAAGGCACGCGTCATGGTGGCACGATTTCATTTGCATGGTTGGGCTCACGTGCCCAAAGATATGAAATTGGCGTTTGATCTCTTGCAGCAATCTCTTCCTCAACCGTCAGCACATTATTGGCTTGGTGCATGTTATGAAGAAGGCATTCCGACTGTATGCAATCCTGATCCCACTCGTGCATTCGACCATTATCAGAAGGCTGCTGAAGGAGGTGAAACCGATGGCGAGTTCCAAGTTGCATTGATGCTTGCTAATGGCCAAGGTGTTCCCAATCGTGATCGACGAGCTGCATTTCCATGGTATTCAAAAGCAGCAGCCAAAGGACATCGCATTGCACTCTATAGTTTGGGCTTGTATTATGCCAAAGGACTTGAAGGTGTTAGCAAACCAGATGCCTATCGAGCAAGACAATGTTTCGAACGTGCAGCACGTAAGGGTTATGTACCAGCCATGACATCGCTTGCTATCTTATGTCGTGCTATGCAACACCATGAATCCATGTTACATTGGTATCACGAAGCTGCTGGATTAGGAGATGCTGTAGCACAACGTGACCTTGGTATGCTTCATGCTGCAGGATTGGGTGTTCCTCAAGATTATACTATTGCTTTCAAATGGCTTTACAAGGCTGCTGAACAAAATGAACCCAAAGCTACTTTATTACTTGCAAGCTATTATCAGAATGGATGGAGTGTCCCTGTCGATTTGGAGAAGGCGCTTACTTTGTACCAGCAGGCTGGCCAGCTAGGTGCAACAACGTAAGTTTATATGATATACTCAATGATAATACATGTGACTAATATATGCATACAATATGTAGTGCATGGTATGCCATGGCATTACTCTATCAATCCATTGGCAACTATGAGCAAGCCTTTTCGAATTACAAGCGTGCATCCAATGATCATCAACTTGCTCTGACAACAGCTGGAAAGAATGCTCGATTAATGCTTGCAAGATACATTCTCGGTTACTACCTTGTGGATAATGCTCCTGTATCCATCACCGATATGGATGGTCTCACTAGTACTGATGGATTCCAAATCTTGTTTGATCTTGCCAACAGTGGTGAATTCCCTTCAGCTTATTTCTGGCTTGGTAAGTTTGTATCACTCTATCCATAGATGACAAGCATCTCATCATTTCATTTTATTTTGCATTAGGCATGTGCTATCATCAAGGCAATGGTGTGAATGAAGATCAACAAGAAGCATTTGAATGGTTCTTCCTTGCTGCTGATAAAGCCAAAACAAGCGATGCCATGATGCGAGTGGGAATGATGTATGAACAAGGTCTTGGTGTAGAAAAAGACGAACTTTCTGCATTTGAGTATTATCTCAAGTGTGCTGAACAAGATCATCCTGAAGGTCAATACAAGGTTGGCTTAGCATACTGGCGTGGTTTATTCCATGTGGAAATGAATCTTGGTGAAGCTGTTGTTTGGTTTACTCGATCCGCATCTTCTTCTTCTGGTTGCTGTCCTTTGAGTATTTGGGCTCTAGGTCAAATGGCTTTCGAAAATGGTGATCGAGACGTAGCAGTAGCTTGGTGGCGTAAATCCATTCGACTTGGCCATGTCCCATCTATGCGTGCACTAGCAGGTCTCTTGCTTGAGCAACCCAGTGACAAGACTAATGCGATCGATATGGAGGAAAATGAAGAAGAAGAAGCTATTGGATTACTTACGAGCGCTGTTGAATCTGGTGATGCTGATGCTCTTGTCATGCTTGGAAGATATCATGAAGAACGTGTCAAATTGTTATTACAACAACAACATCAACGAATGTTACAAGATGCCTTTATTGATGAAGAACAAGCTGAACAGTTATTGGAGAAGATAGACCGTGAACGAGATGCATCTATCCGGTGCTTTGAGCAGGCAGCTTCTATGGGTCACGTGGAAGCAATGTTCCTTGCAGCACAATCATGGCACTCACAACAACAATTTGCAGCAGCACTTGAATTTTACACCATGGCTGCCAAACATGATCATATGCTTTCCAAGGTCATGTGTGCACGTTATCGTATTGCTGGACATGGTGGATTGCAACCAGATCCTGAAAAAGCATACAAGGTATGTACATTGTTAACGTTGGCGACATTTTATCTTACTTTATATATAGGAATTACTTATTTGTGCTGAAGAACATCAATGTGTCGATGCATACAATACCCTTGCCCAGTGTCACGAACTTGGTATTGGAACAGCTCAGGATGATCGATTCGCACTTCAATGGTATCTGAAATCAGCTGAAGCTACACAAGATGCTGAAGCCATGTTCCGAATTGGTCGTATGCATGCTCAAGGACGAGTTCTTGCCAAACAACTTGATAATGAACAAGACGATAGTCATCATCCTGACTTTGAAGCATTCCAATGGTTCCAGTTTGCATGTGAAGCCAAGAATCACCCACGAGCCCATTACAACCTTGGTTTATATCATCTCCACGGCATTGTTCTCGAATCCACATCATCTACACCCCGTATCCTCGTACCAGTTGATCATGTGCTTGCATGCCATCATCTAGAACAAGCTGCTGTACAAGACGATTGTGACGCTATGGTAGAACTTGGTCAACTCTTAATGTCATCTGAAGAGCCTACACACGCCAATGCAGGTCTTGCATGGTTGGAAAGAGCAGCACAACTTGGATCCACTATTGCACAATGTGAACTTGGCAAGTTATATCACACCGGTACCAGCAATAGCAATGTCACTATCGAGCAAAACCATGAAAAGGCATATGACTATTTCTGTCGTGCAGCACAACAAGACAATGAACCAACAGCCATCTTATTCCTTGGATCATACTATGAACATGGTATTCATGTTGCAGCCAATGTGGATGAAGCAAGACGATGCTATACTTGGGCACTTGAACAACAACCTGAATGGTGGCTCGCCGAACTTGCTTTAGCCAAGTTGCTACACTCGAATAGCCAAACACAATCTGAAGCATATGCATTATTCCAAGCAGCACATAATCACGCACCACCTCATGCTCAAACATCAGCTACTCTTATGGTTTCCCTCTACGAACTTTATGGATGGGCTGGTGTATTGGCTAATCCTACACAAGCAGCTGCCACTCTGATAGAGTTGGCCGAGTCAGGTGAAGCCCGAGCATTTTTCCATGTCGCCCAATGTTATGATCAAGGCAGAGGTATCCCAGCAGATCGTGGTAAAGCTTTCGATTGGTATATGCGTGCAGTTGAAGCACATTTACAACACGACGATGATCTTCAAGATGATTATCAAGAACAAGAGATTGCTGATGCTGCTTTCCGTCTCGCCGAGTTTTATCATCATGGATGGGGTGTTGCTGTGAACCAAGTTCGAGCCAAGGAACTATATTGCATAGCTGCCGAGCATGGTAAGTGAACAAGAGAATATCCATCATGGAAGATAGCAATATTGATCAAGTTTTTATAACAATAGGCAAGAAGCTGCGTAACTAATCTACCCATTATTACTTTATGATTTTCCTTCCTGTCTTCTTTCTCTCACGTCCTCTCATCCCACTTTTTTCTCTTTTCTACGTTTTTATACCATGCAAAAAGCTGTTTTATCCCCCATATCATTTTATCCTTGTTGTACTTGTATATATATATATATACCACATTCATATGATTTAGCATAATAGTCATTCTCTCTTTTCACTCAATCACACCCCATTCCCTCGTTATCGTTTTCTTTTTTCACATTTATTCATTCACAAGATAAAGACATAATGTCAAACACCTGTCTATCCTTTTTTATTTCTTGTACAACATACATGAGCCTGATCTTCAATAAAGAGACACCCACATTCCAGTGTTTCTCCTGCTGCTTGTTCCGCTATTGTTTACATGAGACTCTCGTCTGCTATTCACCTTACGCGCAGTGCCTTGCAACCTTTACACAAGAATGCATGGATCAAGGGCACGTGCTTGACCAAGGCACGGACAACACCACTCTACCGACATGGCTGGCAACCGTCAACGATCCGCATGACAACCACCGCCAACATGTCAACTGATTCGACCACAGACCATGTTAAGCCTAAGCGCATTTTATACGGCGGCTGGATCGACAAACTGCCAGAGAAATGGGCACCATATGCATTTCTTGCTCGTATTGACAAACCGATCGGGACCTGGTTATTGTTTTGGCCTTGTGGTAAGGCGATAATTGTTTCTCCATGCATGTGTAAAATATTTATCCGAATTCATTAGCATGGAGTGCTACCATGGCAGCTTACAGTCATCATTTATCTGGATGGGATACAGCAGCCATGATTGCTGCCATGGGATTTGGTGCAGTAGCAATGAGAGGTGCAGGATGCACCATTAATGACCTTTGGGATAGAAACATGGATAATAAGGTAATGTGTGGATGGAAGGATTAGAACAATGAAAAACTGATGCATTAAGATTAGGTGGAAAGGACCAAGATTCGGCCTGTGGCAGCAGGCACTGTCACTGTCCCACAAGCAATTGCATTTACTGGTGCTCAAATGTTTTGTGCTCTTGGTACATTTATGATGCTTAACAATTACACGTGAGTTGTATTGGTTCTACAAAGAGACTCTAGTACTAATTCGTATTGCCTACAGCAAAGTGCTTTCTTTGTCATCCTTGGCACTTGTAGTAACCTATCCATTGATGAAACGGGTGACTTATTGGCCACAAGTTGTATTGGGTCTTGCATTCAATTATGGTGCACTCGTGGGTTGGTCTGCCATGACAGGTTCATTGGATTTATCCGTGTGTGCTCCTCTTTATCTTGGTGGCGTGGCTTGGACATTGACTTATGATACAATCTATGCACATCAAGATAAGCGTGATGATGTATTGGCAGGTGTGAAATCGACTGCATTACGGTTTGGTGATAAGACACCACAATGGTTGACAGGATTCTCTTCTGCATTTGTGGGTTTAACGGCATTGGCAGGTTACATGAATGGTCAGGGACTTCCGTTTTATTTGATCAGCGTGGGTGGTACAGCTGCTCATCTTGCATGGCAACTAAGAACTGTCAATTATGATGATCCACGAAGCTGTTGGCAAAAGTTTGCCAGTAATAAGCAGATTGGTGCCATTGTATGGTCTGGTCTCTTGGCAGATACCGCATTGGCTGTTTCTCATGTAGCTTAAATCATCTTTCCTTCATCATGTACTACTACAATCCCTCATAGAATTATGTATATATCAAATGAATTGTCGTTAATCACTTTATTGTGGTGGATACTGGGGTGGATACTGGGGTGGATAACCACTCTGTTGTTGTTGTTGCTGCTGAGGAATATAAAAACCACCTGCAGGATGAGGTGGTGGTGGATAATTTCCTTGTTGTTGTTGGGGTGGATAACCAGTTGGTGATTGTTGTTGACCTTCAGGACTTGAAGGTGGATAACCAGTACCATAGGGACCACCTGAAGGAGGATATCCACCTTGTTGAGGATAATTGGGAGGTGGTGGTGGTTGGTTGGGATAAGACGAAGATGATGGAGGTGGTGGATATGCTTGTTGTTGCTGAGGAGATTGTTGTTGTGGTGGTTGCTCGGTAGCGTTCTGAGTGGGTTGGTGAGCTGGTGCATTTTTGTTACCACTGGCACCTGCAACATTGATGTTGGAAGGTAATGATTCGAGTACAGGTGGAACACCCACTTCAGCACCATAACCAGGTCGTGGTTGACCAAAGTCTGATTTCTTGTGAAGTGGTCCATCATCAGCTGCAATGTTGAGAGATGCTTCAAACTGTTGATGTGGCTCCAGGAACCACAATTGATTCAGGTTATCGGATTCTTTGCGGTTGTACAGTAGCACTTGTGCTCCACCTTCCTCACTGTCACCCTAACCATTTCAACCCAATGAGTGAATATTTGCATACCAATCCATTGTAGTATAATATTTACCTTGATATCTAGTACCATAGTGGGATAAACCTTGGAGCAAATAAAACCATTCTCAAATGACCACTATTGACAACATTAAGTCAACCAGTCAAGATATCGATAGTACGAGTTTACCTCTTGAGTATGATGCTTTTCCTTGCGCTTGTTCTGGATAATAACCTTGTCTCTCTTGAAAGCACCTGTAAACACCTGTCAACGATCCAAAAGTCAAAGGATGACAATTCCTTAGACACTTACTAGTTCTGATATCCAAGACTGTATATGGAGATTAAAGCGCGTGCGCGAATAGAGTTAATTCAATTACTATCATCCCGTTTAACCGAAAACAAAGAGAAGATCATGCTCATGTTGCTTACCGTGTCCTGATTTTTTGTTCACAAGTCGACCTTCTTCGAAAGACCATAACCTATACAATACATCAATCATATATCAATACACACATTCCCACTTGGTCATTGTATCATAGAATCCATCCCCACCATTGTCCGCGAATACACCACTCTTCATAATTCTGCCCTTATATCATTATACTTACTGGTTGTCAGAGTCTTGAAACTTTTGTGGCCACACAATAATGTTGACGTCAGCCTAGATGTATGCAGAATATGAAACATGAACCGTTAGTTGGTTCCGTCATAGGAGTGCGAGAATTCACACGGAATGCGTTACCTTGGTTTCGCCATTGAACACGTCAAGTGCATAACCGTGTTTGCGTGAAATAATGTAGAAGTAGCCAGATGGAAACATGCCGGCGAATTGTAAAAGTGTTTGAGAGAATTGAGTGAAAGAGAAAGAAAAAGTGCAGCAGCAGCCGAGAATAGGGCTCGTGTTGTACTCAACAACGACAAAAAGTCCGTTCACAGGTTATGTTGCATAGCACCCAAATGCAATTCCATCTCCTACTGCTCATGACTTTGATTATGCATATAAACAATCACTCACCCTACTCCAATGACCCTTTGGTACCATGAATGATAATGAAATGTTGGCATCCATGAATCAATATCAAGGAACACAACCATGTTCACTCATGTGTGTGTAACGACAAATGTCTGTGGTCTGTGTAGCGATTCTAACCAAGGAAAGTAAATTCCAACCCTTTTGTGTATTACCATTTGCCACCCAGTTCCAGGGATTAATGCAACACACAATCGGCTCTAACATTATGTGTCAATCATGGCTTTCGACTCGTTGACATGAACGAACTCTCCAAAGTTGACGAAAATTATAAATCTACAATTGACACAACTGAACCAGACCTAGTGGCAATGTCCATCATCAAACAATGAAACTCACGTGCTATTATATGGCATTTTCATATCCAGTCATCTATCAATTTGATTTGTCCATAAACCCATTCGTATCACAAAGAGACTGGTGGGTATGTATGGTGACGTAGCGTATAACGCCCATATGCATCATGTAACTCGGGATCCATATCTTAGCACTTCCTGACTTTGGTATATATATACATATATTCACACTTTATCAAATGAATAAAGAATGGGTTCTTCTACTTTCCTGGATTCATACTGACATGGATTGGTCACGGAAGAATATTGTATAGAAGAGTTTTTGTATGTTCAAGACTTGACAGTTGCTTACTAGTGAAATGTAGTAGACAAAGGCAATAATGGCACGTCTCTTACATATTGTACTGCAAATCTTGAATTCTCGACGTATAGACATATCATGTTCTCTTTAACATATCCCATCTCCAAATGTATGATCTCTCATGGTATTGTGTCGTGATTGTACACACAAAGTGCTCAGTTACTATTGGATCGATAGTAATAACATTCCTATGCGAATGTCAAAAAGGAGAGAAGAAAGGAAAGTGTATACATATAGAAATGATGGAAAGCAAAGTGGACCATTCATGCACAAAAGGAGCCACTTTTTGACTAGATAATAAAAGAAACCAGTCATTGTTCTTCTCTCAGATGTCTGGATCGGACATGGGTAACGGCGTGGGATGATCCAATGCTACTGTATTTTCTTTTCACATTCAAAACAGGTAAGGGTCGAGGATGATAAGAGTGGTTCTGAATAAACCTATTTTAACATAATGATATCATCCATCACTAGCGACTTGGGTTGCATATGAATTGATAAGCGTGCTTGAAACCAGCAGAGACCCAAAAGGGGAAAAAAGGATTCGTTGCATATCAAAGAACCATATTGACAATTTGTAACATAAATGACTTTGGCTGCTAATGAATTGGTTTCCATTCACGGACTTGGAATTATGAAGAGCGATGGGGTCAATGCACCAGGTATATATCCATTCGATTTCTGGAATAATGTGTTTATTATATTATGCTTATATATGATAACATCATGAGTCAAACTAGTGAATGTAACCTATATGCGCAACATTAAGAATGTATGTAACTATGATAATGTTTTGCTGCAGGGGGGTTGTAGAAAGGTAAGGGATACACAGGAGTGAAAAGGTTACATGCCGAGCAAAGAAGATTTTATTGTTCTCTTCATGCAAGCATAGATAGTCTCCTGGATCGTGATCTTGGGCTGATGATGATGATGATGTAGTAAATAGGACAAGCTTTCTAGAAGCGATGATTCGGGGCCTGGATTAGTTGATTATTAGCAAGACAACGCGACCTAACACTAAGTCGCGTTACAATTGACTTCCGCAGAAATGGGATTTGTTGTGTTCCATTGGATGCAATGGGCAGCATTAACGAGCGACAATTATAGAAACAAATTTGTTTCACCATTGCCGCCAGCCGCCTATCCAGGGCCAACCCCCATCATTGCTAGGCAGAATGAGTGCAAGTGTGTGTGTATGTGCTTGAGTGTGTGCGTGAGTACTTCTCAGCCGACCCCCTTTCCTTTTTTTCTTTTTCTTTTCTTCCTTCTCACTTTCTATTCTTTATTGTCCATGAGCGACTTTTTTGACCTGCTTGGCAGGAAAAAGTCAAAGCCTTCTAAAAGCACCAACACACGTCAACCTGAAGCTCGTAAGACAATTAATAAAATACTTGTCTCTTTCTTTTTATTTATATTGACATTGGACTATAGAACCAAAAGGAGCCATGGATGTGTCGTCGTCATGGCGATCCACGCGACCACCAGGAGGACGATCCTCGTTTGATTCAACAACCCCTAAAGTGGCACCTTCACGTAATATTGACAGCTTGCCAGCGGAAAAGAAACTTGATCTCATGTTCAACCAAATGCTTGTAAGCAATGAGGAGGGATATCTGTAGGTTGCGCACGGTACACTAACATTCTCACGTGGCTATCTGATCTTAGGACCGACGTGGTATCCATGACGAACAAATCCGTCGACATATGCGTAACTGGGATATCAATAAGAAATGGCTCATGGTGAATCAAGATCGACAAGCTGAAATACTCGCTTCATCCACATCATTACACGATTCATCGGATATTGGAATAACAAAAGAACTAAAGAGTGCTCGAACAGTTCATCCGATTGTCGTCACTCCATCGAGTAGTACAAACACCATGCGGGCGGCAAATCGTAGTAGCACAACCAGTAGCAGTGGCAGTAGTGGTGGTAGTAACAGTACTCGTTCTTCACTTGGTCTTGCAACAACATCAGCAACAACAGCATTATCCACCGTCATAGACACTTTACCAGCTGGGGACAGGAATTCACCTGAGTACTTTATCAGAAAGTTTATGGAACCAAGTCTACGAGCTGTAACACCCACTGTTGCAGCGAATCTTGAAGTGAGCTTACGTACTCGTCCTATTGAGTAAGTTTTATAAAAAGTATATCAATGCATGATGGATGCTTACATGATTCTCCTCCAAACTTAGTTGGGTAGCTCGATTTATCAAACTAAAAGGCCTTCATGTCTTGGCACAAAATTTGGCGTTCCTCAACCGTATGCAGGAGAAGTAAGCTGATAGTGTTGATCCGGGGCAGGGATGGGATTACGGAAAAGGCTCATGTTATCATTCTTACAGGAAAGATAAAGCATTGGATATTGAAATTGAGATTGTAAAATCTATCAAGGCACTTGCTAATACCAAGGTAATAAGCTAATGAAGGAGTTCATATATGAAGAATGCTCATCATTAAATCATCAATCTAGTTTGGTGTACGAGAAATTATGCTTAACCCAGAGTTTATTCATACCGTCGTCTTCTCATTGATATCTCCCCATTGGATGACCCGGAAACTCGTATGCGACTTGTTGGTGTTCTTGTGCTATTGTCAACATCGTCAAGGTCACGAGCATGTATTACGCGGATTAGAACTATTACAACATACACGGCATGATTTCGGCTTATTTGATTCATGGCTCAAGGATTTCGAACGCACTATTGATGGACGAGGAAAGATGGGTTCCATGGTTGGCGCTACAGATGATTTCAAGAGAATGGGCATGTTCAATACGGCAGATAATCATCTTATGGAGTATGCAGTAAGTTGACACACCATGTACAAATGATACCCTTTACTGATCACAAGGGTGATTTAGTTATCCAACATGATTCTTGTCAATGCCTTATCAACAATGCCACTTGACGATGTGCATCAACGTATTCACCTTCGAAATCAATTCAATGCAGCTGGACTGCAATCACGCATCATGCCTAAACTCGCCCAACTCGATTACCATTGGCTCAATATCCAGATCGACAGTTACAACATTGCAGCCGAGAATGATTTGGATGAAGCATTTGGGGATGAAATGTCGATCTATTCCGATATTTCACAACCGACCGAATTATTTGATCTGATATTGGAAAGCATCGCTGATGCTCCACGTGCTTTCGAGTTTTTACTCACTCTCTTACGGAATTTACTCCTGATCAAGGGTGATCCTGATACCAAGTAAGTCAAACTACCCCATTCCATAGTTGCCTTATACTGATTTGCTTTTATGTAGAACTCAATATTATCACATGATCAGTGAACTTGTAAGCCAAATCGTGGTGGATCGACGGGGTGGAGTCTCGGGCAAAGACTTTAGCTCGCTTTACGGCATATCAGTCGGCACTCTTATCCAGAAATTCAGTAACCAGGATCGTTTGCACAAATTAGAAGAAGAATCCGCATATCATCGTGAACAATTTCTCAAAGTCACTTCAGAAAAGAACGAACTTGAATATCAATTACAACAAGTGCGAAGGAATGGAACCATCACTCGATCTATTCCAGGAAATGAAGATGATTCACGAGGTAATAATATGCTTATGGCTCCTAGTACATTTGATAACACATGGATTTGCATAGCATTGATGGGTATCAAAAACGAAAACTCTTCCTTGCGTGAGTTGCTCAAGACATCGAGAAGTACCATTGCCATGCTCCAAGAAAGGTTGAGAGAAGTAGATGCCATCACAGAAAGAGAAGAAGAACCCAATGTACCTGGTCTTGTGCTCGGCAACGAATGGAAGATGGCTCGACGCAAATATATCACCTTTAACGACAAATCAGATGTAAGTTCTAAAAGTGGATCACAGGACTTGGCCACTAATATGATCCATTGTCAAAAGAACGCCGAGGTGGTGACAACACGCAATCTGAAACCTACTGATGTTGGTGCCAATGGATTCACTATACCCAACATGGTGCAACGCAAAGGATCTGATAGGCGACCAGGTGGTTCCAAGCGTAACGGTTTCGTGGGTGCGGATGGTAATCTTGTGCTTATTAGAAACAAACATGGTATAATAAGGTTAATGCATTATATCTTTAGTACCTTCTATTGAAACGAACCCTTCATCAGAGCCATCTAGTCCTATACCTGGTAAGATGAAACATTATGTATTTTTCTTCTTTGAGACTAATGAATCAATAGTTCGGCCATCAGCACCACGACCACCATCCCCTAACGGCAATTCAACATCTCATACAGCAAATGATGGTATGTTTTTATCACTTCTGAAATTTACTCTTAGCGTTTGTCTCATCAAAGGAATGAATTATTAGACAATTCAAAGGATGCACCGCCACCACCACCGCCACCACCGCCACCACCTACGCGTAAGCATATACCAATATTATCAATGACTGAAGATACTAACATAGGATCTTGAAATATTATTCTCACATCAGCACCCAACACTTCGACACCGACAGCAGCTCCACCTCCACCTCCACCACCACGTAAGGATAAAAGAATACATGCCATTGTTGATCATAAAGATCTAACATATATATTTTAGCTCCACCACCTCCACCAGGTAGCACAGGTCCTCCACCACCTCCACCGCCACCACCTCCACCAGGAGGTTCACAAGCAAAATCCAAGGATGAACAAGCAGGTTTGTAGAATGGTTCTCTTGATATATAAAACAATCCCACTAATACCCAAGTTTAAGTAGATATTCCACCTGTACCAGGAGCACCAAAACGAAAAGAATTGGGACATTATCCAGCAGTCAAGCTCAAAAACTTCCAATGGCAAAAGCTGGAGGGTCATAAGGTTGAAAACACAGTATGGACCATGGATGGCATCAATGAAAAGGAATTTGAAGAAGTGTTGCATCGAACAGGTGAATTTGAAAAGCTTGAAACAACTTTCCCAGCCAAAGTCAACACACTATTTGAACGCAAGCTCAAGGCTAAAATGGAGGAACGACGTGACGCTGTCAAATTCTTGTCAAAAGAAAAATCACGCAATCTCAGTAAGTCACTGAATACAATGCCATTCTTTTTCTTTTACCCATATCACTTACTGGGTATTTTAGATATTGCTGTTCTTCCCAAGGTGAAGCAATATAACTCGTTTGCTCAAGTGCGTGAACGAATCCTTGCAGTGGATGATGAATTATGTACAGAGACCTTCTTGAGCAACTTGATCATGTATGCACCCACCAAAGATGATGATTTACGCACCTTGGAGAAATACGTGGATGCTTCGGATGAAGAAAAGGCCAAGCTTGATATTCCTGAACAATTTACAATCGAGGTATTTCAAATATTTAACTACACAATGTTGCCTATTCCTCATCGCATCCCCGATCCCACAGATGGTCAAGATGTATCGATACGAGTCAAGACTTCAGTTTATGCTTTTCCGTATGCAATTCTGGGAAAAGTATGATCAATTGATCAAGGTAAGATATAAAATTCATGTTTTATTTCAGCACACTGAATGATTTTTCTCAGAATATGACGGTCGTGGTGGAAGTATCTGATTCCTTACGCCATTCAGAGAGTTTCAAGGAGCTCCTTTGTGTAAGTATACATGCTTGTAGTAAAAGGTGCATTTTGAGTGTTAACTGATGTATACAATAGATCATTCTTATGCTTGGTAACTATATGAATGGCTCAAGCTTCCAAGGTGGTGCGTTTGGCATGCGTGTATCGAGTATCAACAAGGTAATATCAACAAGACATATGGTAATTGTTATCAATACTGAATCTGAAATATGATTAGCTGGCTGATACTAAAGCTTCCAATACATCATCGGTGTCCTTGCTTCATGTATTGGTTGGTATCACACGACGTCAATTCCCCCACGTGCAACGCTTCCTGCATGATTTGCGTAACGTAAACAGTGCCACACGAAGTAAGTTGTTTATATAGGATTGTGGAGAATCATGAACTCACGCGTCAAAAAGTCATGGCTAGTGTCAATGATATGGTGGAGCAATACACAGAGATGCGACAACACCTCAAGAAACTTGATACTGAATTGGAAACTGAATGGCAGGATGCTGAGCTTGATCCTAACGATCGATTCCTTCAAGTCATGACCAAGCATCGAAATGCTGCTAATGAACGATTTGAGGAGCTCGAAACACTTTATATCAACATGGATGCCAAATGGAAAGATGTCATGTCATTTTATGGCGAAAATCCAAAGGTGATGCGACCTGATGATTTCTTCAATATCTTTTCAAAGTTTGTGATCAATTGGAAGGTGAGTGTGTCATCCCTGCTAATCAATGTACAATGACTGACATTGAGAATTAGGACGCTGCTCTTGCAGAGGAAAAGCAAATGAAAAAGAGGGAGCGTGAGGAGAAACGCAAGCGAGAAGAGGAAGCTCGTAAAGCACGGTTGCAAGCCTTACGAAAACAACAACAACAAATGCTTGATTTGGATGAAGAAGGTAATGGCTCATTGTATCTCAACCATGTATCAGTTTATTAAACCCTTTACCATGCATTAGAACCAGCAAGTCCAGGAGGGACTCTTGTTAAAGACGATCGCTGTATGATGGATAATTTGCTAGACAAGTTACGTTCTGGTGAAACCGAGAACCGTCAACGACGTGAACGACGTCAACGACGATTACAACAACAACAACGTGATGGTGATCAACCAATGTCACCTACCGAAACCACTGATGAACTCAAGATTGATACCACCATGATTTCTGCAGAAGATTTACTCAAACGACTACAAACAGATTCAATTGCCCTTTAAAACCATCATTTACTATCCGCCCAAGCATCATTACATTTATAGATTCCGTACCCTTTTACTCCCACTCACCCAATCCTATGTGTATATTCCCCATCTCTCATGTAATAGCATCCAATACTACGTCGTACATAAACAAAGTCTCACTGTATATTAGCTTTGGCATGCGAAATCATAACGACTCAACAAGTGGGGAATAGCTGACAATTGTCCTCCATATCTCGTGGCATTGTCGTAAAGTTCAAAGAGGGGAACTGCAAGTAACTTCATATTTTTGGGTACTGACAACACTTCTAAAAGGGTGAAACACACATGTTAGTAAGAATGCATAAAGATGATTCAAGTATATTACTTACTGTGAGCTGGCATGTGTACAAGAAACAGCATTTTCTTTTCTTTTGGCTTTGTAACATGGGCAGGGACATAGGGATACTACAAATACAATCATCAATAGGATACTCGCATTGTCTTGACAGCATCACTTTTACCATATACGACTCGAAATTAGGTCTCCACCATGTAGAAATGCATTCACCAATCTCCCAGTCAGGTTCCTTGGACCATTCTGCTGGATCTGCCGGTCCTAATCGTTCATTCAATATTTGCTTGAGCCCTTCTTTTTCATCGACACCGGGTTGAAGATAATGTCCAGGCCTAAATCATTTATTCCCATCAATGATACGTGCATATGGATCTGACTGGTGCGAACTTACAGCTTGAAAAAGGCGTTGGCAATCTGAAGCATGAGCACATGAGGATGGTTATGTTGATGCACCACCAATACAGCTTCCACCGTCCGTCGCATGCCTTGAGCTTCATAATCGTTTTCAAGACGCTTTAAACGTGCTGCTACTGAAGGGTCTTCCTCAGGTTGTGCATCTTTAGTACCGAATGTATAGTTTTCTATATATGCATCGCGTTCCATTGTCAGTTCATTGGGCTCCAATAACATGTCAAGATGGCTATGGTTTACCTAGTGGGTATCTGAATAAAGTGTCATTAGTACAAGAGGTGGTGTTGAAGAAACGTACTTACAGTGTGACATGGGGCATGGTTTTTGGATGTGAGAGACAAGCAGTAGCAAGTGAATTTCCGGAGTCTTGGTATTATTTCCAGCACAACCCATCATCATCCCCAGATTGAATCAAATAGCAAGTTTTATTTACTAGAGCAGAAATTGATATAAATCCCATTCATTCATTATTGTTTTGATTGTTAAGAGAGAGAGAGAGATGACTCGGTATCCAATGAAATGCAAGCTGATCATGCAATAGGCTCATAACTCCAGATGCGAGCACGATTATCTCCTGATCCAGTAGCAAATACAGGGCGTCCATCAGGGCTCACAGCCACCGAAATGACTAGAATAACATGCTGATAAGTTCCATGCATTGACAACATTCAAATATTCTTACCTGAATTCTTGTGACCTTGAAGCATAAACTGCGTTTCACCTGTTTGTGGATCCCAAAATTGAACACCGCGATCCTTGGAACCAGATACAATCCATCGACCATCAGCAGTGCATGCAACGGATAACACGAAATCCTTATGTCCTGAAAAGGTCATTTTGCAAGGTCCCTTGGTTCGATCATGTCCTCGTCCTTCGTTGGCACCCAATTGCCATAACTTGAGTGTCTTGTCCAAACTACCACTCACCAAATAACGACCATCGGGTGTGAAAGCTACTGAATAAACGCTATCCTTGTGCCCTTCCAATCGTTCAAGTGGTTTGCCTGTTTGAATATCCCATACACGCACCATCTTGTCAAGGCTACCCGCTGCTACCAATCGGCTGTTGGGAGAAACTGCCACACTGGTAACACCTGGATCCTTTTGATCTTGGTCTTGGATCGTCAAGATGTGCATACAGGATCCATCCACCATGTCCCAAATACGCACTGTGCGATCACCTGAACCCGATACCACAATACGACCATCTCGACTGAAATCCAATGAATAGATATCTTGTTCATGACCTGTGAATCGATTGCGTACATGTTGCGCCCTGATATCCCAAATCTAGTTTCTATTAATAAAATATATCTCCTTTGTGTTTTTTGAATACTTACTCTGATTTGCTTATCTTCAGCACCCGTGGCCAAGTAATTGCCATCAGGACTAAAGCATACTGAACGAATATACAAATCGCCATCTTTTTGGACGCTGCTGTCTTCGAGTGTACAGATTTCTCTCGCTGTCGATACTTCATAAATGTAGGTGATACGATTACATCCTGCTGCAAGGTATCTCCCATCGGAACTGAATTTGACACAACACACCACGCTTGGTTGTTCCAAAGTATGCATCAAACGCACATTCAACATTCGAGGCACTTTGGGATTGAATCTACATGTATATCCATCCAACATTGAGTATGTGTATATGAAAACTCGATAGGATAAATAAACTTACAATGCAAACCAGTCATGGCCTTCAATTTTCATATTGGCTGGAACACTTTCAGGATCAATATCAGCGAGCGCACCAGGAGGTGCATTGGTAGTAGGAGCAGCAGATCCCATTTTTTGCACACTTGTAGAAGATGAAAGTCGACTGGGTGTTGATATAGAATTACGATGATCATGTACTTCAGATGATGTGGGAGTACCAGGAGCACCTCGTTGTGATGGATAGCCATAATCTATTCACGTGACCATGAGTACTTCTTTTCACTTGGAAATGGATGAGTGACTTACGATGGTCTTGTTGACGCGAATAAGGTCCAGGTGCTGGTGAAGTAGGCATACGACCACCATACATGGCGGCTAAGATTAATACATTGGATTTAATAATGCATATGTGTGTATATCTATACACCTTTACCTTGTTGTGGTACATGTGAAGTGTGTGGCGGTGCTGAGATGCGGGGTGAAGATCCATTTGTGTATCCCATTGATGTGGGAGGAGGATGTTGTTGATGATGATACGGTGGATAACCTGGATATTGTTGTGATTGTTGTTCATGAGGTGGTGGTGGTGGTTGACTGGTAGCAACAGCAGGAGCAGGAGCAGCAGCACCACTACCACTTGATGTGCTCATAATATCTCCAAAGTAATTAGATGAGGATGGTCCAAGATTAGGTGGTGGTGGTACAGGTGATTCTGTTGATGGATGCATAGATGCAGTGGTTGGTGTATGTGGCGCTTGTGACCTGTGTGTTGATGTTATTGGGACATTGCCATTACCACCACGTCCTTGTGCTTGCTCCAACTGTTGTCGTAGTGTGGCAATTTCCTCTTCATAACTGCAGCATAGAATGGATTAGTTTATGCATCTATTGATATTATACAAATGCTTCTTACTGTTCTTTTAAACGTTGTTGTGATCTTTCCAATTCATGAAGACTTTGTCGAAAGTTATTCATCTCTTGTACTTGAGCATTCACTAATAAAAAACCACTTGATCATTGAGATATAAACCAAGTCTATCGCTCTCCATCCAATAATGCAACTTACTTTTGTGTTCAAATTCATCCCTTTGCGACTTGCTCATATAAGCTTCTTGTCCAAGCTGATCATATTCCACTCGGATGGCATCCAGCATTTCAATAATGCGGTTGGAAGGATTGGATACCATGGCTCGATGGTTGTATACCGACATGTTGCTATAGTCTACACTTGTTCATCAATACCCATGCGCATGAAACGCGATCGATCCCAAGGATATTTACCTTGTGTTGTTTCAAATACAAAAAAAGTGGGTGTGTGTAAGCGTAGAGTGGAGATTGCAAAGTTATGTGGTCAATCTTGACAAGTTTTGTTGGAAACAGAGCCACCAATGAAACGTGGTGCGTGCGAGTGTTGTTGTTATTTGCGTGAGAGAGAAGAAGAGAGAGAGAGAAAGTGGGGAGTAAGTGAGGAGTTGAGATGCAGGATCTCTGCAACCACCGGCAAGCGGGATCGTGACCAGACGCAACACAAGGTTTCTCCAAATCTGGTTGGATGGTTTCGCTGCATTTAAGCGGAAATCACAGCGTGACCCTTTGGAGAATGAAACAGGGCGTGAATGTCAAATACTCTACTAGATCACGTGCACAAGGAAATAGTATAAAGAGATATTATTCATCCTCAATCCCATCCCATCCTCTTCAGAGAAGTGACTATACATTATATGTAATATAAATTTGTCCACCAGTATCCTTGTACCTTCCACATCCACACGATCACAATCATCCAATGTCAGTGATGTTAATTGTAAGATTGGCAATAGCTTTAAACACGTTTTTTGATACGTTGGCTACACTGTGCAATGTCAATGCTTCCATATGAGTTAAACTTGACACAAATGCTATCAGATTAATTTCTTGTATATCAGGTGCTGGTTGGATGTTTAGAAATTGCAGACTCTTTAAACCAGCCACTGCATCCAAAACAGGTCGAGTTGTCAGTTGGGCAGCTTCGAGATTGAGGACTTGAAGTGTGCTTGTATCGGAAGCAAGTTTTGTAAACAAATGAACGAGATTATTGGGAGTGGAATTATTGTGAGATTAAAGTCAGTTGCTTTAATCCTTTGATAACACATGTCTTGAAAGGAATAAAAAAGAAAGTGAAATAATGAAACTAAAGTGTACTTTTCGTTGTGTGGGCATGAAAGAATGATATATCTTTTAAGTGCTATCGGGTTTATAACTCAAATACAATGGCACATTCATCAAACAATGAAAAGCTTTATTCATTGTTGAATTACAGCATGGTGTATAATATACGTTGTGATTTTAAGTGATGTCGCTCAATGCTGGGTATGAATTTCAAGACTTCTTTAACCAGCACACACCCCAACTTGTACGCTCCAATGGAAACTTCGTTACGCGATCGAGTCGATAGCTTGTTAACTGAATATTCTCAATTGACACGCCAATTTTTTCAGTCTCTGACAGCCATTGCCGAAAATGCATCAACGACAACCGATCCTTTACAACAGGCACCTGATCAACTCGTCAAACGCATTACAGACGTCGATGCACGCCTTCAATCGGCATTGGAAGAAAGTACGTTCATGGTTCATTGGCTATAGTCATCCCATTGACACTGTTTCTTCTCTCCTTTTCCATCCAGTTGAACAACATCAAGCACGTCAACAACGCATCATTGCGGTACAGGACGAGATCCAACAGCACCAAGCGGCGTTACTTTCACTTGTGGAACGATTAAACGATGCCCGTGAGACATTAGATAAAGAATTGACACAAGCATCCAAGGAACAAAAGTCGATACAGTTTGCTGATAAAAGTAAGTGATCAAGTTACTAGAATGAATCATGAAACTAAAGCAATACGATAAGCCAATGTGGACTTTAGTGACATATTATCCTACGCATCCAAGCTATCCAAATATACATCAGCACCACCAGGCTTTGATCAAATGAATAATGAGTTCAAGGTCGACTTTGAAAAGCCATATCCCGATGAAGATCGAATGCGAAGAGGTTTATTATATCGTCAATATGCAGGAACCCATGTATTACCCAATATTACTGATGAAACAGGTAAAGTATATATTCGATCGAGAATTCATAATGTATACTGACATGGATTATCCATAGTTGAACACTTATCCATGGCAAGCTCTGAAGATGAAGAAAGGAGGGGTTCAGCAGGAGCTGCTGATGCTGCATCCGGTAACAAGCCAGCATCTGAAGAAACACAAGACAACTTTTGGATCCTGGATCTCAACCCTGATCTTGCTTCTTAATCATTCCTTTTCCTCACTCTACACCTCCTGGAAGCATCTCATTACGAATCTATACCAACGTAGAAAAAGCAGCCAGCTAGTTATACAATATTGCTTTAATTGACCATATAAAGTAGATTGGGGGAAGAGTATGTAGTAACAGATAATACAACTGTGATTGGAAAGAAGAATACAACTACTGTACATATTACAAATCATATTGCATACCAATAAGAATTGACTTGTTCATTGGCACACTATACAAGGCTTGCTGATTCTCCATAGTATTACGCTTGAGCCATGCATACAGCTCAATAAAGATACGCTTGAGGAAAAAGCTTCCAGGTTTAGCAACGACATGGGAAGTGCTGCCGAGATAAGTGATTTGGTTATCACGAGCATTAGCTATAGCGCCAGCTTCATCCAGATTCTCCACCAAGTTGATAATATGGCTTGATAACAATATACCCAGTTCTTCTTCTGTTTCTGCTATCAAGTCTTTGTATCCTTGCCGAAGAATGACTCGATACATCAATGAGCGTGTTGATTCTCGAAACACAATGAAGCGTTCTTCAGGGGGTACCATGGCTGTATTAACACGGCGCACATGACAAAAGATGACGACCGAAGGGTCAACTTTAAGTACGTTATGCATATGTTCAAAGGCGGATGGAAGATCAAAGCCTGCAGGATCAAAGACAACCATCAGCATATCGCTTTCTTGCACAGTCGATTTTTTCGCAATAGTAGACAACTCGCCCAATGGATAAGCTTCTTCTTCCAGGCGTGCCTTGAGTAAATTTTTCTTGAGAGCATCTTCAGAATCCCACTGACAAAGTGAACCATATCGCCATATACCCATCACCATCGCAAGCACTGCTCCAAGCGCTACCGTAAACCAAGCTCCATCAGGCACCTTGCGTAGTGTAGCTGTGAGATAAGCACCATCAATGATACCGAAGAATACAAAGAATATAAATGCAAATGCCAAATTCCAACGCCAGACAATCAGAGAAAGTAGTGTCATAAGGATGGTTGTGATGAATGTAGTCATGATCACACATGCGCCATATGCGTTTCCCAATGATGTAGTGTTTTGGAATGCACCAGCTACAGCAACCGTACCAATCATCAGCAGATAATTGGCTGTTGGAATGTACACTTGACCTTGGTAGTGTTGAGAAGTATGGATGACCTTGAGTTGAGGAAAACATGACAATGCCATGGCTTGGCTTAGGATAGAAAAACATGCTGAAATCATTGCTTGTGATGCCACAATAGCAGCAAGTAGTCCCATAATGAATGCAAACCAAAACGCCTAATGTGTACATATGAGCCATCAAATAGATCGACCTTTGCATGTACTACCTGTGGAGGAACGCTGGCATAAAACGAATTGGACCATGCTTCACCCGTAGTATCCATGACCATGTATGCAGATTGTCCAATGTATGCCATCAAGATACACTTTTGGAACATTAGATATTAAACGCATCAAAGATGGGATGATATGTATTGACTTACAGGATATCCAAAGAGTAGCCATGAAATTCGGACAGCAGTGGGATCAAAATGACCCAAGTCAGCGAATAGCGCCTCAGTTCCACTGATGCTTAGAAGTGTACCGCCCATCATTTTCCAACCATCCGTGCCATGTTTTGCAAACCATCGGTAGATCCAATAAGGGCTGAATGCCTGGAAAACTGTGGAATCGTAGTAGATGCAGTTATAGATACCGCATCCCAGATTCAAGAGGAGCCAAATGGAAACAATGGGTGCAAACGAAATGGCAATTTTGGTGGTACCAAATGGCTGCACCAGGAAAATGAAGATAAGGATCACTTCAGTAATACCAGTACGCATGGCATCAGTGATACCTGGTGCTTGAATACGTAAACCTTGGACAGCACCCAGTACTGCACAGAAAATTACAGTTAAGTGAGTGATAGTACAAAACGATAAAAATGGAGTACACTGTACCTGTTTGAGCAGGAGTCAAGACACCATCAGCAATCACCATGCACACACCAACGATAGCCAGTAGGTTGATCAAATGACGCAAAAAGATCGAGTTTTCAATCCATGTACGCACGTTACGGTTTACATTCTTGATGTCACCGGTCGGGTAGCGGTTGAAGCCGGCTCTGCTTACAGCATTGGGATTATTCCAAGAAATTTTGGCCTAGTAGTAGGACGATGCAATAATTATATCAGATACCGTCCATGTGCATGCTGGTAAGATAGCACTTACATAGCGTGAAAGAAGTGAATAAAGGGCAAATGTACCACCTTCACCATTGTCATCGGCAGATAGAACAAATCCACAATATTTAACACAGACGACGAGCGTGATTGTCCAAATGATCATGGATAATGCCCCAAGAATATCTTCTCGATCGGGTGTAGAAGTAAATGTTCCAGAGAATGTATACAATGGTGATGTGCCTAAACGCATATACATATCATGGTTCATAAATGAGTGGTAGATGTGATGATAAAACACAAATGACGCACGTACCAAGATCGCCGTAAATCACACCAATTGATTGATAAGCCAAGAAGAAAATTTTCAGCTTGCTGAATATCTGATAGGAACATAAAAGCCATGTTAAGGATCATATAATATGTTTATATCATATCAATGTTTACTGGTCGAGATGGAGCATCCGTGTTGATGAGAATATCCTTTGGATTGGTATCTTGAATAGAGTTATACATGGTCCTTTCTTTGGCATCTTCAATCCCGCTCTCTTGGTCAAGGTCAAGCTTGTTGCCTTCCAACATGACGTCTTTGTGTAGGGACATAATGAACAATCAAAGAAAGAAAGCGTTGAGATCAATCTACGTTTTTCAATACGCGTCTCTTTTATTGTGATTTCTTATTCACTATAGAATCGTTGATAAAATCCCTATCATTTTAACCAGTCCCAAAGACTTGGCAATGGCTAGCAAACAGCAAAATCAGCTCATAGATCTGGGCAAGATGTCGGTTACACGTACAAATAGCGCACATGAGCAAAAATCGCTCTGCTCACAACCCTTTGTATGATTTATTCAAAAGGTACTCTGTGTGCGTGTGTTACAAATAAGGAGATGAATTGAAATGAAGAGAATGCATCATGTTAAGGTAAAGAGGATAATAAAGGTGAAACATTTTAAAGCGCATAGCTAGAAGTGCTGAAGGAGTAATCATCGTCACCATCCTCTTCTTCTCGTAGCAGTATCGATGCTGATGATTCATCGTCGTTATCCGGAATGAGATCCCATAACTGATTCTCGTTATCGCTGTATTTTCGCTCATAGAGAAGTACGCTCGTTCCAGGCTTTGTCCAATTCCCCTAAGATTGCATATGTGCGTGAGATACTGTATCGACAATACCATCACGTGCACAATTCTCTTGATTGAATCCAACTTACACGAATATCAAGAACCAAATTAGGCTCGACTTGTGGATAGATGAAACCATCTTCACGATAGTACCAACGTTGATTGTGTGCATCCTCGAGCATCTTTCGACGATATTGGATCATTTGTTTGTCAGTTTCTAGTATACCTAAGGAAAGCAAGGAATGATTTGTTTGGCTTGCATTGATGACACCCTCCCTTTATAATCCCAATGTCGTACCGCCTGCCACATCGAGCACTACAGAGTAAAGTCGTACATGTATTATCAGCATCTTGCATATAGATACAGCACGCGACACACACACATTATCTCTCTCCAACCCCCTAAAGTAAAGTTATTTACCAAGACCCGAGTTCTTGTTTATCAAGTATCCATGGTCATACATCCAAAGCTGGTTGTCATAGTCCTGCTTTTTCCTTGGCCATACGATAATCTTGGCATTTGCCTTGAAACAAGTCCATTGAGCATCCAACGCTTACAAAAAGATAACAATCACAAGGTACCTTGAGCGAATCCCAAGCTACGTCTAGAACCATTTGGTGAGAGCATCGCGATTGAATAAAGAACCAGCCTGAAGGAAAGTTACTCATCGTGTTCAAGGTTCAAGGCACAAGCGCCGTGGGTGGTCGGGGAACAACCAAGGCGACACAAGCTGACATTATTGCTGACATTATGGTTGTTGCTAAGGAACAGCATCCCGTGGCTCAAGACAATGTACACCGATAAATGTTAATTCGCCACCATTCTTTAAAGGCTCATGGATAATATAATGAGATTCATAGTAGCATAGAACATTGTAGTTTGGTCACTCATAGTATCAGATTGACAATATTATCTCATTACTGCTACTCAAGTAATATCATCATCTTGACAAAATTTGTTATACTGTGCATATGGATGGATTACTCAAATGTTTGCTATGCTGAGCATGTTGAAGCAATATAGTTTTGTGGCGAGTCTGCTTTTCAACATCTATTGTGCCGATTTTGGTAACAGTATCGTCATCCATGTGCTGCGCGTTACTGGATGTGGGGTGTTACAAGCTCAGCAGCTCAAATTCTGTTTGGCTGATAAAAGTCCTCCATTGGTCTCTCTTTCCCTTCGTCATTCGCTGCTTTTCTTTTTCCATAAGCCATAGAATGCACATTTTTAAACTATACCTTTTACTCTCTCTTTTGATCACATGTAAGTTGTATCATTAACTCTTGAGCTATACCATATAACTCATATTTTGCAATCATTTGTACAGGCGCCTTTAGTAAAGGTGGCGGTGGTGGTCGTGGCGGTGGTGGTGGTGGGGCACGAGGTGGTGGTGGTGGTAGCTCTGGTGGTGGTGGTTCTCGTGGTGGAGGTAAGTTTGATAATCCTTCATTTATCGTATTCTATTTGACTTAGTAATTACTGTTATAGGTGCTGGTAGCAGGGGTCCTGGAGCAACAACCGGTAAAAAGAATGCATAATACCGATCATATCACCCCTGGATTATTCATTTTCTGATTTTAGGTGGTTCTTCGGGTGCAACTACACCACGCTCAGGATCTGTATCAAATGCTGGAAGCTACCAATTCCCAGCTGGAAGCAGAGGATTTACAAAAGGCGGTTATGGTGGTTATACAAGCTATGCACCACCTCCAGCACAATTTAGCAATACACGAGGTATGGTTATAACCACATAATATCTTTCATCGGCATTAATCCGGAACATCTTATAGCTGGATTCACCAACTACCGACCCACTTATACTGGAGGATATGGTGCAGGTGGAACACGTAACGGTTGGGTAGGAGCCTATAATCCCGCCATGGTATATTGGGCACTTACGCCAGCATTCTTCTTTGGCGGCTATTGGTGGGCGTACCATCGTTACAACAACCATGATGGAAACTATTATGCACCCGAATTGAATATTGCTGGCACAGGAACATCCAATGTTGTTCTCAATGGCACCGAATTCACCAGCAACGATGATAACTATTACTTTACGTTCAATATGACAACCGGTTATACCTATCCCATGGCTGACCATGGTTTTTTCGCTACATCTGATTCAAGTGCCAACCCAGCTGATTTTGCATTCCGTCTTACGTTTGGTCAAATTGTCGAATTTGAAGATACCAACCAAAACGGCTTTTATGATGATGGTGAAAGATTGTTGGCAGTAACATCACTCGCCAATGCACCATGGCAACCACTATCAGTACAAAATCAAAGCATGCCTGCCAACAATAGCCAAACGTATTACGAGATCACAACTGTTGCACGTAATATGTCACGTGGTGGTACACCAGGTGGATCACCATTTGATGTTTATTTAACATGGCGTTCAAGCAATCTTCAAATCAACATGACTGAAGGTGTACCTATTCAACCCAACTCATTGCAATACAATTTGTCACTTTCTGGTTATCCTGTCAACACTGATAATGGTAACGCACGCTTGGCTATTGGTCAATGGCTTATTACATCCCAAGATACACCTGTTGTATTCGATGTGAATACGACAACACCTATCGATGTTGCTCGTCAAATCAAGACTAATGAGACCTATGGTGCATCCATTGGTGCTTATTCGGATGCAAGACTTGAGTATGAGCCTACTGTCAACATTACACCCATTGCCAATCCACCTGCCAATATCTCTTTGGATGCAGATGGCAACACAGCCACATGGATTTGGGGTGATTCATCACAACGTACGAATCATCTGATGCTTGTTTCATTGCCATGGGATAATGCTACCACCTCACCTCGATTGTCTGGATTTGGTTTCTTGGATGTCAACGTCATGAGCTCTTATGCATCGTCAGCATCAGCTTCTCCTGTATCATCCTTATCCTCAAACATGTTGTCACGTGTATGGCTTACCATCGGCATTGCTACACTCGCATGCCTGTATTTACATTAACCCACTTACTTTATTCCCCCACATGTACTTACGTAATGTAGTCTTAATAAATCAAGTAAGATATGTTTTATACTACCTGTTCTGCGATGAGCAAGTACAATATGTATGCAGCCATTTTATTCAATCACATTGTATATGTTTATGTGAACATACCGAAGTTATTGAGAGCAAACGAGAATAAATGAAAATGGAAGCGAACAGGATACATATCAAGGGGATCAGTGAAAAAAAGAAAGAGATTTAACCCTTCAATTTTTGGATATTGATCGCTTTCTAAGATGGTGCTGATGGTTCAAGCTTAGCTAGTAGGTTGACATCTTATAACCTTACAAGACACATCCCACCACAGAATCTTGTACACCATAATGGATCAGTCAATTGATTGGTCATTTATGCATTGGGTGGCCTAGTTTAACACGATCTGATGCATCACCGTGACATATTGGCCATAGCACGCCTTGTTGGAAAGCTGTTATGTATATCCCTCCTCCCACACTGACTTGAGATAATGGTGCATTATATTACCATCGAAAGTCCAAGAAATAGGTTGATCGGTTTTGATGCTTGTACACCATCTCATTAAGCGCACATTATCAAATGCATCATGTTGTTGCCAATGCGAACTTTGTAAATGTATCATCGCCGGTAGCTACATTGAAAGGAATGAAATTGATACATGAATAATGGGATCCATCAACTGTATAGGACCATATGCTTTAGCTCATTGCAAAAGTCAAATATCACAATGACGACCACGATGATAATAGGAGTAGGGGAACAATAAAAATCTAATAGAACGAACTACAAAGATCGATACCTATGCCGGCTTTAATTACAAGAATGCATAGTACACATCATACTAATACATATGAAAACTTGAGCAAGTAGCCAAAGAGTTATAATAGAGAAAAGCGATGTGTGGAAGTAAGGCGATACGTGATAATCACTTGTTGTGCATATAAGAACATTCCGATTACAAAGACACATGTCATTGTCAGGGTGTGGCAATTGCTGCATAAGGTATCAGGCCCATGTCAAAAGTGAAAGATATAGTATGCTCTGTATTATCATGCGTTGAATGAGCATATAAGTTTATACATGCATCTGAGTAGTGGGAGAAACAAAGCGTGCATCTTTATTTATAAACCTGTGCATGAAGGAATGACATATATTATGTGCAGATTTACAACTCAAGCTGCTTCGATAATGGCGTGAATTTCCTGGGCGCGCTAGGTAAGCGGACATTTGGGGGGGAGCACATGGTATGATTTTGTTCTCACCACATCAGCAGAGAGGAGCATTGTGTGTTGTACACGGTATGCTTGTTTTTTCTCTCTTACATCATGCGTTAGCTTGAAATGGCAGTATACGAGTCATTGGAACATATAATTGATAGACAAAATAAGCCAGCTATCCGATGTAAAAGAATGCAGACACCTTGCATTCATTTGCTTGCATACGAAAACATGTGCAAGAGATACAAACGAGCCATTGCAAGATACATCTCCATGTGCTCATCTATCCATCTCCCTATATAATCAGTATAGTGGAAACAGGGTGAACGAAAAAAGTGACATGATTCAAGTGGCGGATGATTATAGAGTGTGATGATGATGCATCCCTTCAATGCCGAATCTTTGGAAAGCGAGATGATGAATGTAGTATGTTTTACCAATGTGATAGGAGAACATAAAGAGACAAGGAAAAGGCGAGCAGAGGCACGTATGCGTCTTTTGGGAAATCAAATTACATAGAGAAAGAGATAGGATGTGGGGGTTGGTCGGGCTTAATGTCATTGGTTCCTTGCATTGAGATATCAAAAAAAGGGGCATCGAGGAGATCGTCATGGCGATAGGTATACACACACACATAAAATGAATGGAAAGTGATATATATAACTTTGAAGGAGAGATGTATAACAATGGATTTAAATGTCAATGAATTCATGTTGTTGTTGATGTTGACTAAAAGTGGCAAGGTGTGTTTCCCGAGGTTGCATGCTTTTTCTTTCTTTGTATCCATCAAGCACAAGGCTGCAATAAATTAAAAACAGTTGTATGCATTAACCACGCTGTTCACTTTTTTTCTCTTCTCCTGCTTGCCCCTTTCTTCGACCACATTCAACATCCCAACACTTTTTTACATCCCTTATCTTGGCGACTCATTCTATCGTTTTTCTTTTTTCTTTCTCTTTTTACACACTACAACATCCTTAATCATCATGAGCCTATGCACAGCAGAAGACGACCTTTCGCCACCTGCCACTCCACCTAGTAGTAGCAGCAGTACAAGTACAACCACTAGCCATGACAATGACCACCATCACTGCTCATCACCTCCACATCACCCACGCTTATACACATCGTATGTTGACTTGTCCATGGGAGGAAGTCCACAAAAGCTAATGTCCAGAATGGACACTTCAAGGCTCGAGTACATTTGGTCCGTCAAAGAAACGTTTACACAACTCAACAACAAGCAACAACAATTGCTATTATCTGAGCTACTTTTATGTTGCGACAACCAGTTGCTTGCCTTTGTACATTCACTTATTGCTCCCAAGCTCAAGATTGATTTCTTACGGCAACTACCTATCGAATTATCGTTGCATATCCTTCAATACATCAATGACCCTTATACCCTTACTCGAGCATCACAAGTATCTGTGTTTTGGAACATGCTACTCAAGGATGAATCGATATGGAAACGCATGTGCCAGCGGCATCTCGAACTACAACGCCGCCAAATGTCCCCCCATTCCACCATACCATCAATATCCATGGCAACCACATCATTATCTCTACGATCTTTCCGACACTATTACAAACGATTGTATACCATTGATGGAGCATGGAACAAAGGAGGAGGCAAATTAACATCATGTCCAAATAATATTCAATCTTCTTTGGTGACCAGTCTTCAAGTACAAGATCCTTTTATTGTTGTTGGATGCGATAATCATCGAATCGAAGTGTTTGATAGCATCACAGGCAACCATATGCGCACATTAACAGGTCATGAGGGAGGTGTATGGGCCCTTCAATTTGTCAAGGTCAGCGAACAGGAGACAATACTTGTGTCTGGAGGATGCGATCGGTAAGTCAAACACATGTGCTATTGGAATTCCATGATTAACCCATTCAATTCATTAGTGAATTACGAGTATGGGAATTGAACAGTGGTTCACTGCGTCATGTGTTAAGAGGACATTCATCCACGATTCGATGTCTCAAAATGCGTGATGCACAAGTTGCTGTGACCGGCTCACGGGATGCTACATTACGAATTTGGGATGTGCAGCGTGGTACTCTCAAGCATTTATGTGTCGGACATCAAGCAAGTGTACGGTGCATTGATATTCATGACAATCGCGTGGCATCAGGCTCATACGATCACACCGCACGATTATGGGATATGGATACAGGAGAATGTTTGCAAACTTTTACTGGTCACCATTCACAAATTTATGCTGTCGTTTTTGATGGCAATCGTGTCATGACCGGTTCTCTTGATTCAACGATACGTGTTTGGTCAGCTTCATCAGGCCATTGTCTCGCTACTCTTCAAGGTCATACATCGCTTGTGGGTCATTTGCAATTATTACCATCCAATCCATCTATACTTGTCAGTGGTGGTTCCGATGGTTGTTTACGAGTATGGGATCTGGATAATTATGAATGTCGACATCGGATATCAGCCCATGATAATTCAGTTACATGCTTACAATTCGACGATCGACGTATCTTGAGTGGTGGTAGCGATGGACGTGTCAAACTTTGGGATCTAGAAACAGGCACACTTGTACGCACATTTACAAAACCAGCAAGAACTGTGTGGAAACTCCAATTTAATGATACAAAAGCAGTGGTTGTTATGCAAAGGTCACGAGCTACCAATCGACAAACAACTGCCATTGAATTGCATGATTTCGACATTCTCAAATAAAAAAAAAGTTTTACACACACACACACACGCACACGTATATAGTCTAATACAAGTAAAGATAAAAGCATTGTTTTTTATTCACACACACACATCCATACATAAACGCATTCATTTTTAGTAACGATATTCTTCTTCACGATTATGTCCCTTATGTTCATCATATGCATGTTTGGCGAGTAATCCAACACCGAGAGCAATAGCACCACCCACTGCAGCATCCGATGCAACAGCCTTGTTGCGTAAGCCCTTGACACGCTTGTGATGTCCTTCATTGACATAAGCATGACCTTGTGTTACAGGCTGCATAGCACCATTGCCAAAAGTCAGATGCACTTCACCAGCTGATTTGTTGTTCACAGTATAAATAGGGAACACAGCATTAAGACCCTGAGGACCCATTTGATTGAGAGGAATAGCTGCAAAGCCAATGACTTCATCAAATCCAGCACGCTCGGCATCCATTACTTCAATGTAAAGTTCTTGAGCACCCATAGGCAATGTGAAGGATTGATTCCACGAACAATTCTTGCCTGCATTCTTTTGAGTAGAAGTCTTTTGGAATGAATTGGGATCTTGATAGTTGACAGTGAACTGAAGATAAGGATCATTTTTGCCAAACTTTTCTACATCCACCATATTGGATGCCGAATTCACAATCATGTTCAATTGCTGTTGACCACCATAACCACCATAAGGTTGTTGTTGTGGTGGTGGTGGTTGACCATAGGATGGTGGCTGCTGTTGTTGACCATAAGGCGAATAGGCATCACGTTGTTGAGGAGGGGGTGGTTGAGAATATGGACTGCTTGTAGGAGGATAATAGGCACCAGTACAAGATGGTGGTGGTGGTGGTGGTTGAGAATATGGGCTGGAATCACTAGGTGGATAACCAGGAGGACCATTGGGTGGAGCTGGTGAACCATAAGGAGCTGGTGGTTGGGATGGTACACCATAAGGAGCTGGTGGTTGGGGTGGTGCACCATAAGGAGCAGGTGGTTGTGATGGTGAACCATAAGGTGCTGATGATGGAGAAGGTTGATGCGTATAAGCAGGATTAAATCCACCAGGACCAGGCGATTGCTGATATGGACTAGGAGGATAAGGTGAATTCATGCTGCCTGGAGGAGGAGGAGGATATGAATCTTGTGGTGGATAAGCAGGAGGATACGATGGATTACTGCCACCTGGTGGTGGTGGTGGATAAGACGAAGGTGGTTGCTGATATGGATACATTATCAAACTTTACGCGAGAAAAAGGAAAAGAACGTGCTATTGTTTGTGTCGATATAAGACCTATTTATACCATCACAATAAGGCTGAGTCTGATATGCCAAGACTAAATGTCAGTTGCTTTGCCGTTTCTCCTTGATTTGCCAATTTTCCAAAAAAGTAAATTTCTTGAATAACGTGCCACATTCCAGTTTTCAGGATCACTCATGTCATTTATCTTAATCAGTCGTAGGTAAAAAGTGTTTCAGCAATTAAGCTTTTCTAATATTAAAATCACCAGTATTGAGTGCACAATCATTCAAGTTTATTTACAAATATACCTCGAAAGTATTCGAATGTTATATTGAAGCTTATCCTGAGTATAATATATATGCTGATACTGATTCCATCAACTCAAGTAGCTTTTCATCAATGATCGTTTTATATAAAGAAATTGATCATGAAACTTAATGCACATAATTTATTATATGATAGCAAGTGTATATGATGAATTTACACATGATAGGGTATTGTAGATATGCAATGTATAGAATAATTGAGAGTTGGATATTTGATTGGCGGTTTCGTGAATAAGCGGATTGTAGATGGATGTGGCGGGGGGGAGACCAGCGACACACACGACAACAGATCCCGCATTGGGAATAAGCTCTCTCTTTTCTCGCCTCTGTGCATCACTGGTAAGTTGATAATACGATGGATGAATGATAAAATAGGTGGATGAATTGGATGGATGAATGGATGGAAGAAAGTGGATGAATGAATCTAATCATGAGATTTTCATTGTGCATAGGGATTAACCGACCATGAAGGTAAATTCGACTTTCAACCCAGTGTGTCCCGAGATAGATATACTTATACCACCACCCCCAACAACAGGATATTTCCAAGGACGACCAACTCACTATCCCTGAAGGTGTTAAAGTCAGTGTCAAGTCTCGTCTCGTTACTGTCACTGGTCCTCGTGGCACTTTGACCAAGAACTTGCGTCATTTGAACATTGAAATCAAGCACGACGGCAAGCAAACCTTGCGTTTCACTGTTTACCACGGTGCCCGTAAGCACGTTGCTGCTATCCGCACTGTTCGCTCTATTGTCAACAACATGATCACTGGTGTCACCAAGGGTTTCCAATACAAGATGCGTTATGTGTATGCTCACTTTCCCATCAACGTTATCGTAAACGGTACCAACGACGCTGTTGAGATCCGCAACTTTTTGGGTCAAAAGGTTGCTTTCCAAGTCAAGATGCGTGAAGGTGTTCACTGTGAAGCTTCCAAGGCTCAAAAGGATGAGTTGGTCATCACTGGCAACGACCTTGAGAACGTTTCCCAATCCGCTGCTGATATCCAGCAAACTTGCCGTGTCCGCAACAAGGATATCCGTAAGTTCTTGGATGGTATCTACGTCTCTGAACGTAATGTCATTGAGCAGGACGAGTAAATTCCTTGTACATTGATGGGTAATAAAAGGAACACTTTTTGTGTATTCTTATATGCCAATGGAGAGTTTAATGTTTGTATATGAAAATGATGGATGATGGTGGTGGTGGATGTGCTAAATGTATGTGTACAAAAATAATGCTGTGACTAATATTACATTCCAAGATAACTGTATTCTCCAAGATATGCTGATGTGTCATAATCGGTATCGGCATAATATGGAAGAGCATTGGCAACATGGATGGCTTCAAATGAATGTTCAGGTGTATGATGATCTAAAAAGAGTTATAAATTACCATCATCATTTCTCGTTTTGTCCCATATCCCCTTATCTTACCATTGCGAAAAGTGCCCACTGCCATGCATTTACTACAAAGATCAACCTCCTCACTGATATCACAAACGGCACACTTGTAACGAACACCAACGATCGGCTCCACACCGCATGCATCACACTATTATACATACCCATCATCAGTTTCTCCCTTATCATATCATCCCATTATAATACACTTACTGCATAACCTTCATGGATAGCCACCTCGCTGTTTGATCCAGTATCGGCATTGGTAGTCTGAGTTGAATCAGGTTTCGCTACCTTGAGCATGGTCTTTTTAACATCATCTTCATCATCGGACATGAGTGCAGCCGCGGGTGCTTGTGCTGTTAAATAATGTGTGCCAGAGATTCTAAACATTCTTATTTGAGTACATGTCCTTAATCACCCATATAAGCCCCATTGATACATACCTAGTATTTGTGATACCTCCTGACACCATAGCATTATACCCTGGTCCTGATGCCCTTGATGATGGTTTAGCAGCTCGTGCTGCTGCTGCTGCTGCAGTTGCTGCTGCAGTGTTCCCACCTCGTCCTTTGACCTTTGTAACCTTTCTCTTAGCTTTTGGTAAGCTTGAAGGCTAAAGGGAAATGATTAGATCAAGATAATAAAAAATGCAGATGATGATGATGACTTACGGGAATGCTGACACGTCCTGGTACAGGTAAACCAAGCTTGGCAAGTTTAATGAAATATTTCTGGACACGACTTGCAACTTGTTTGGTGGTGCGAGTTCCCAGAGCTTTGGATATCTTGAGAAACCGCTGTGATTGTACTGGCTCATCAGGATAAACTTCCAATAATTCCTCCAATCGACGCTATAACGAACAATGAGCATCTCATTTGTTTCCAGTAAACGCTTCATTCTACCTGTTCCTCATCAGTCCATGGTTGATTATAGGTAGCTGCTCGATGTTCCATCTATTTCAATAACACGGATCGTTAATATCAAATCACTGAAATGCGTCACATGCATAACACTTACAGTGCCAGCTGTATCTTCTTCCATTTCATTTCGTGGTGTGGCACTATAAAGCAACAATGAGATTGACGAAAATATAAAGTGTTGGGGAAAGAGATATACCTTAGCATAGTGCCATAACTAAAGTCACTAGGTGTTATAGGTCCTGTTTGAGTAGTGGACATGCGTCGTTTGCCTTTGCCTTTGCCAGCAAACATACCCATCTCGGATCCTGTAGTTGTTGGTTGACCTTCATCATCTGATTCCTTGTCGGAAAGATCCACCGAGGAAGCACGTGTAGACGGGACTTGGCCAACAATACGCGATACTCGTGCCATTTCCTTTTGCATATGACTCACTGTACTTGACGGTGATGATGGTTCTTGTCGAAGATGAGAGGATGATGGATAATCCAAAACATTCTAATATGAACGTGTCAATCAATATAAATAAACAGCACATGTATATATAATATTATACGTACCCGAAACACCGGTGGTTGTTTGAGAGTACCCTGCACCAGAGCCGACAACATGGCTATCACTTTGTTAGCTCCTCCTTCCATCAACGAGTGTAGATTGATATATTACCTGCTCTTTCCATCATCCTATGCTCGGGAATATATCGATACTTTGTCCAGTCAATAGAAGGTGCACAAGCAATCTTTTGAAGTTTGGGTACACGATGTCGCGTTTTCTATTGAAATTTATCCATTAAGATCTCATTCACACACGTGGAAATGTATGATGAATTACCTTTTCTTTTAAATCGGTCAAGAATTGAAAAGGATGATCGAGTGCTTGTTGTTTAAGCGTATAAAGCGTTTCGACATCCTTATTGGCTTGTTGCAGTTGTCGTCGCAGGACATTCAAAGCAGCCACGGTGCTTTTGTAACTAGGAGTGATAAAGAAAGGACCCATAAACAAAAGAACCATGCGTTTTATAAACAAGTATCTTACTCGTCGTTCTCTTCCAGCTTGGACTTGTTCGAAGTGTCATTGCTGGGTGCTGCTGCAGCTTCAGACTCGCATTCTTTTTTCATGGGAGTAGTCGCATGATCGGAAGAAACATGGTTGGAGGAAGGTGTTGTCGTCTGCTCAGAAACGGGTGCTTGAACCGGCATGCTTCCAAAACAAGGTTCATGTGGATTGAAAGAAAGTGGCAAATGGAGTGCTGTGAGAGAATGGATCGAGTATTAAACAGATCGCGGCGTGCAAGAAAAGAGAGCGAGCGGAAGCTCCTCTTTGTGTCCATTGTCGGATCTATGCAAGTCACCTTTGACACACCCACACGCATACACACGCTCTTATTGTGGTATCAATGACACAATTCTTTCTTTATGGTGCTTTTAAATAAACCTCAAATGAATATTATTCTATTAATGCCATCATGAACAAGGAAACAAGGAAATTGTATGAAACCTTGCATTAATCATCCGTGATATCTTTAATGACATTCACAATTTCCTAACCATCGTTTTATCATCTGATCTCTTGAAACGGTGCAACACTACTTAACAAAGTGTGTTTATAGTCAATCATAATAGAACATTGAGTAAAAGATAAATGTAACACAAAGATATCTCACGGTCCATCAGGCAACTTGGATTGAAAGCAGAAACAAGAGGGGAATATATTATACAAGTTTACTATGTAACCTAAACTACAAATCCTTCTTCAATGTCAAAAAGTGTAAATCCTTAATCTTGAGCATCTCTGGCCAAACAAAAGGTACACGTTCACCCGTTTCCTTGAAACCAAGTTTGGCATACCAAGCAAGTAGTTCAGGACGATTTTCGAGCACATGGAGAGTAGCAGTAGTATAACCAAGTTCCTTCATGCGCTCACAAGCACCACGCATTAGACGACCACCCACACCTTTGGATTGATAATCAGGCGAAACCGAGAAAAGACCAATTTCAGCTTCCTTGGAATCATGATGTTGGATCTGCACAGTGCCAATCACTTTTTCTGTATCACTTGAATCAAATGCATACAACAACACATTAGGCTTCCCGTTGCTAAGCACCATATCATTTATATCCTCGGATGTGGCACGTTGCCCGCCTACAATATGCTCTTCCGTTGTCCAGCCACCTGGATCTCGTTAGCTTTCTTCTTCCATTGCCATTCTCTAATGGCTAACCTTTCGATCGGTAAGCGGTATTCACCACAGTAGCTGCTGTTTCGTTGTATTTAACGTCAGCCGATGTCACTTCGCGAACGTAGATAGTGCTCTCCTGAACCATAGCTTGGAATAAGATGAAAATGGAAAAGGCGGGGAGCTCGTTCAAAGATGCCGAGTATTTATTTGGTATCGATGCAAGCTTGTTTCACGCTGCACCAACCAATATCGTAGCCCGATCTTTCGGGGCTAATAGATAACATTCATTGTACACAACGCATCTGACTTTATCAATTCAGGCACCATTGCTGTTAATTCCAACGCATTGAATGAAATAATCCCTGATATTACTATAGTAGATCATTGCATTGATTCTTGCACCATATGAACCGTGTATATAGGTGCTTATGAAAAGAGAACATAAAAGGTTATATTGGTTTTATCTCGTTCATTGTTCAATAAGAGCCATTGTGTGGCAACTCTAATCGGATAATATTCCTCATATTTGTAAGCATGTGTACCAAGCTTACGGACTGCTGCACATATGTGTTGTGTGTGAATCAAATGATGGATGGAATCAAAAAAGCACAAATAAATCATTGTTTACATGCAGGGACAACGGACAATGAGAATGGCATTGTGACAAAGGAAATAGGCGAATAGTGGTGGATAATAAAAATGTACAGGAAAGGGATGAGGATGAGGAAAAGTGAGGTAGGGGGAATATGAAATATATGAATGATACTAATGCTCTATAGATTATCTTCATGTAATCCATTGTCAGGGATACCAGTATGATAGATCTTGTAGGCAGGCAAACCATAAACCGTATATCCAGCAGCAGCAGCAGCCTTTGCAAAACCTTCAGTATCGATATGATGACGAAATGGGAACGCGGGAAAATTAATGCCTTCACGATGTACACTGGCCCGTGTCAATATGCAAGTTGATCCAATTCCATCCAGTGGCACCTTGTTTTCCATTTCAGTCATGTCGATCATTAGAAATCGATGTGTCGTAAACTCAAGCCAACCTAAACACAAACCTATGTCAATATCCAAATGATAATAAAATCCTTTGTTTTACCTTCCATAAAGATGAAATCCTCAGGTACTTCTTTGGATAATGAAATAGAGAGCTCAGTTTCTTGCCAATTACGTTTGTCATGTCCCCAATCATTGCCATCTCGTTGGATCATTGTATTTGGAACCACAATATCTTCATCCACCGCAATTAAATCTTGTACAAGTGTAGATGGAAACCATGCCAACAGTGGATCCAACCATAATGTATACTGATGTTTACTTTCCAATGCTGATTGTAGTAAAAAGTTGCGCGCTCTGGCTATAGCTGCTCGTCGTAGAGGTTGAAGCTCATATACGGTTTCTTTGCCTGGTGTCAAGATAAACGACATGATACTGTCTTCATATGTTTTGACATAGAGTTTGACTGGAAATGCTACTCGCGTATGTTCAATATGTTGACGTACGGCGTGTACTGTCGTTGGTCCGGGATTGATGATGAGCAGTGCCATGGACAACTTGGGGTGATCAAGCTTCCTTACAGTCTTGAAAAAGTCAGCCAGGTACCGTACTGTTGATGGGTTGATCATGGTGAGAATGAGAACATGATCGTCGTCTGAAGGCGTATTGAGATTCTCGAAAGAAACACCATCGAATGGTCGTCGTGAAGCTGCTTCAAGTGCATCAGGGAGACCATCCTGCCGTTCTGGAAGTGGCTCGCAGCTCATGTGAGAGATTGGCACGAGTACAAGCAATGATATAAGGAAGGTTGCAATGCAAGCAATAATAACTCGCCGTTTCGTGCGTGGTGTAGTAATGTTCTTTTTTAGTTTATCCATGTTATTGTGAGTAAAATAAAGATGCAATGAACAACTCCATTCCAGGATTTTGCACCTTCAACTCCGTATGCTTTGTATCACTTCATGCATGTGCATGTGCGTGTGGGTGGATGATGATTGTTAATAGTAAAGTCCTTTGTTCATCTAAATCATAACTCCTAGTATCATATCTTTACTAGAAATAAAGTATAGATCCTATTCCTCTTAGAATGATTACAATACCTTATTTGTATAATACATTCGCTGCATAAAATAGCATTTGCCATATTAAAGCAATCGAAATTTCCAGTCGCTTACATACTGCATAATCCATGCGTGCATGTCAGCTGACCACAGCCATGTCAACAATGCGGAATACACTAGAATCAGCAAGAATTTGCTCAAGTGGGAACATTTGCATAAAAGTCAATCCACACCAATAGAATGATTTCATGTTGGCATCATGGAACAAAGTGGTTCCAGAATCTTCGAGTAACCACTACTCGAGAGAAAGATATATAAAGACACTTGCACAACGACATGACAAATTGTTCTTTAGTCTTTTTTCCTATTGTATTTCAAACAATGTCTCTCATCAACTTTGGCGGTTTTGGTCCTTCTCCACGCAGTATTGAACGTCGAATGAATCAACTCATGAACCATATGTATCAAGACTTGCCTTCAACTGGTAGTCTCTCTTCTTGGTTTTCAGACAACAACAGCCCATCCAACTTTATCAGCCCTGCTGTGAGCCTTTATGAAACTGACAAACAGTGGGTTATCCATGCCGAGTGTCCTGGTGTCAAAAAGGAAGATATCAAGGTGGATGTCAATGGCGACACAATGACCATCTCGGGCGAAACCAAGTTTGATCAGCAATACACAAAGGAAAACACACGTTATCAAGAACGTCGTGAAGGCATGTTCTCTCGCACCTTGACTGTGCCAGAAAATGTTGACCGTGACAAGATCAATGCCAAGTATGAAAATGGTATCCTCGAAATTACCATGCTCAAGAGTGATCATGCCAAACCTTCCAAGAAAATCACTGTTCAATAATCCACATGGTCTTTCTTGTTTTCATTGTGTTCGTGTTCATAGTGGCAGTGTAGCAATCAAATAGCTTTTCCCTCTCCCCCATCCCATATCTTCCCCATGATTCCATTTAACAATGAATATATTTTATCCCTTTTGCTGTTGTAAATTCCGCATTCATATTGATTGAGAAAATGAGGTGATCGATGTCGTAAGTCATCACGTGCAAGCTGTTTTCTTTCATAATGCATGAAATACCCATTTCTTTGTAGATGGGAACATAACGTACGCAGTATATATGACTTTATCTGATGTACATGATAGCTCATGGTTATACTGGCTATCATTCCGGTTCTTGGTACATAAAAGGTTATGCAAGCATTCATTTCTCTGGAAACCGGATGAGATCAAGATTACGAGAATCAGGTAGTTGAATGTTTGGTTAATGCACACACTTTGATTGTTGCTGTATTTCAAATGGTCACATCATTTCCCATCATAATCTCCTTGAATGTCACAAGCATGATGGAATGGTACGCATATATGGTAAATGTAGCAAGGAAGCCCCTAACGGTCTTGTGCAGAAGTTTGTGGCTGATATGAAATATGATGTTTTGTTTATGTATACGGCAGATTTTCATTATCAGCGCCACCGGTAAAAATAAATCGCACATAGTTCAGGAGAAAGGATCACTAAATGGAAGCATCTAAACCACCGTGCAAGGGGAGTTTATTTGTCGTTGATTTAAGGAGACTGCAAGAGAACAAGCAAATACAGCATTTCAATCTCTTCCCTTTTCCTTTCCTCTCTGCATTTCTTTATCGACAAACATGTGGGGAGCACTTGTTGCGAGTGCAAGTCCTGTACCGAATAATAGCTTGCCTGAATGCACTACACAGGCTTGTCAAGATGCAGCCAAATCGATACGTGAATATGTCGATTTTAACGCCGATCCATGTTCAGACTTTTACCAGTTTGCATGTAAGTACACCACCATTCTCACGCCTTATTTCTATTCAAATATTAACTTTGAAGCAAAGGTGGAACCTGGCAAAAGTTGGCTGAAATACCTGATGATAAACCAGGCACGTTGAACATTTGACAGGCATGAGAGTGTATCACCCAAACTAACAAGCTCCGCACGTTTTACCCCTTCCACTTTTATTAGAGGTTGGCACGCTAAAGCTTATGTCTGACGACAACTTGGCGATTATTCAAAAGATGCTTGAAGGCACCTATGATGAATTGCTTGAAGTGAATAAGGCAGAAGACTTTGTAACGCATGAGACACGTGCAGCCGACCAAGCCATTTTTGACAAAGTGCAGCAATACTATCGTACATGCATGGATGAAGATACCATTGATAAATTAGGTCCAGCACCTTTGTATCCTCGCATGGCGCAAGTACTGAACTCGATCAAATCCTGGGACACCGAATCCACCGAAGATGAGAATGCCTTTGATGCCAAGCAACATGCAAAAGGATTGACTGAATTGGTGTTTGAATCTAATATGCAAGGTTTCCAGCCCCTAGTTGCATATGGGGTATCCGCTGATAACCAAAACCCCGAGAAACAAACCATCCTTGTCACCCAACCCAGCTTGATTTTGCAATCGAAACAGCAGTATGAAAACGAGCAAGCAATGCAACTCTATCGCAACGGCGTGAAAGAGCTATTAACTTCAATTTTGAGCAATGATACTTGGTCAAAGCAAATGCAAGAAGCTGGCATGGACGTTCTGGAGAAAGAAGAAGTCGAAGATATGGCGAAACGTGTGGTGGATTTTGAAATCAAGTTGGCCAATATCACATTGCTAAAGTAAGTATACACTCACCACACATGTACATTTCATTAACCAGTATACTCACATGCATCGTGTAGTGAAGAGCTGCAGGATCCATACAAGGTCTATAATCCAATGAAAGTTTCCGAATTACAATCCAAGTATCCAATCATTGAATGGAAATCGTTACTTGAGCGCATGATCCCAGATGATATGAAGGAGATTCCAGAACCACTCATTGTTATGACTCCATCCTACTTTGAAAACCTGACACAATGGCTCTCAAGTGGCGAAGTATCTCTTCAAACGATCAGAGATTACTTTATATTGAATGAGATATACACTTGGGTATATGCATTAGACACTCCTACTCGTCAACTGGTCGAAAACTTTGTTGGTCGCATCACTTCTGGCACAGTCAAGCTTTTACCACGCTGGGACACATGTGTCTCAAATGCAATGGGTTCTTTTAGCGAAATCATTGGTCGATACTATGTCATGGCCAATTTTGGTGGCGATGATGCACGTACCAAGGTCGATAAGCTTATCACGCTCATTCATGAATCATGGCTTAATCGCTTGACTGATGTGGATTGGCTCGATAAGGAGACACGTGAGCGAGCTATCAAAAAGGTATGTAGCATTTGCCATCCACTATTCAATTTTTTAATTTACCAATTGCCATCTGTAGGTGAACCAAATCAAGCAAAAGGTTGCTTACAGCACAGTGATTCCAGATGATCGATCGGCTCAGTCATTAAAGGAATACTATGAGGATGCACATGTCACTGACAGCTTTATCGATTCCGAATCAAGCATCTTGAAGTACCAAATGAAACAAGCATGGGATAAACTTGGCAAACCAACCGACAAAAATGAATGGGGGATGTCGCCACCCGAAGTCAATGCATATTATGCACTCTTATACAACGAGGTAAGTATAATATTGTCTTATTATTTTATTGCATATCATTAAACAACTTTATTGGACCTAGATTGTTGTTCCTGCTGGTATATTGAGTTCTATTGCTTATGGCAATGATGTACCTGATTACTTGAACTATGGCGGTATTGGCATGGTTGTGGGACACGAGTTCACTGTAAGCATTTTTTTTTGTCTTGATACAGCCAATCGTACCATATAAAACTCACATTGAATATGTTTTAGCATGCATTTGACAACCAAGGACGAAAGTATGATGCAGATGGGCGTCTTCAGCAATGGTGGACCAACGAGACTTCGCAGCAATTTGATGAAAAGACCCAATGCTTCATTCACCAATACAGCAACTTTACTGTTACTGGGCCTGATGGGAAAGCAGTTCATGTCAATGGCCAAGTAAGATATCTTATGATTTATTACAACGTTCTTTTTACTTAAAAACCATTCTTATAGCTTACTCTTGGAGAAAATCTTGCTGACAATGGCGGTGTGGCAGCTGCCTATACAGCATACAAGCAGGCGTGGGATCAAGGTCCTTTGGCCAACGGCACCAAAGCGGAACATGTCAAGCTTCCAGGGATCGATTTAACACCTGATCAGCTATTTTTTACCAACATGGGTAGACTTTGGTGTACCAAATCTCGACCTGAGAAGGCCATCAGTCGAGTAAGTATGAAGCAAATGCAACATGTTTCTTATGTGTAACTCATGAATCATGATAGATTTTCTCAGATCCACACTCGCCTGCCAGTGTTCGTGTCAATGGTGTCATGCAAAACTCGGTCACCTTTGCAGAAGCATTCAATTGTCCAGCAGGTAGTCCCATGAATCCTGAAACGAAATGCTCCATTTGGTGAGATGGACCGATTGTGTATATTCTTTGATACGCTGGCTATATATATATATATATATCTGTCATATTGATCCCATTTAGAAAACTTATGACATTACAATGTACCATTCTTTTCCAATAACATTCATTCTTTATTGTGACATTGTTTCTAAAACACAAAGCAAACTAATAGGAGATAGGATGATCTTGATATAAATGATTGATTTATTCTTAATGATGTGTGTGTGTGTGTGTTTATGCTAAAGAGTAATAACTTTTCATTTGGATGAAGATGGTGACTTGGTATACTTGTTAATGATATATCGCATGCGGCGTACAAGACGCACAAGACTGGGTTCAATAGCTTCCTCGTTACAACAGTCGATCTCAAGGTATTCAAGGTTGTCATAATCTGCGAGACAAGCAACGCCATCATTGGTAATATTGGCAAGATCATAGAGAGCAATGCTCTTTAAACTTTTCGAATCGTAAAGATGCCAAAGAGCCACATCAGTGACACAATCCATGAGTGAAAATCCAAGGGTCACCAAATGTGGGAAATAACGTAGTTTGTGTGCAAATGCTTCGAATGCATCCTTTGTGATAAGCTGAGTATCTGCCATTGAAAGTGCTGTAAGAGAAGTAACACCACCAAGTACATCAAGTGTATCATCCGACATGGCTTGTAATCCGTGGTCAAGTGTCAAATGTTGTAATGCTGATCGATTGCCCTGTGCTTTATGTTTCTCCAGGAACCGACGTAATCCTTGATCACTGATTCTTAAGCTGTCAAAGCATTGAAGGTGCGTAAGTTCATCCAATCGTGCAAGAGCTGTAAATGTATCTGAGCCGAGCAGTTGTGCTTGTTCGAAAATGACGCTTTTAAGGTTGCGAGATTGACGAATGATGGATGAAGGAAATGGATCCTCGTCATCTAGAGTACCAACGTGTTCACTTGGCCAACAGCGTAGCGTATGTAATTGTGTCAAAGGTTTCTGTAAGCGATGTCGACGTTGAGCAATGCTTGATATTGAAAGTTCTTGTAACGAATGGGTCATATTTTCTTCCATGTATGCAATCAAGCGTTCAGTCATGGCATCATCGATACGTGCAATTTCAAGCACTTGTAATCCACCACTATCTTCATCTTCCATTCGTGGAATTTCAGGCCATGTCTCGCGTCCACCATTGACAGCATTGAAATTCAGGTACAATAAATCAGGGCAATATTGGCGAATCAAATCCAAGCAATTGGCATCCAAGCAACGATCCAATTCCAATAACTCGAGTCGTGGACATCGACGTAAAATGGGTTGTAATGTGGATGATCGAATGCCTTCCTCGACATGTAAAGATAACCGTTTCAATCCAAGTGTTTCCGGTACATCACGTAAATCGATATCTTGAATCAATCCACCTGAATATACAAGTGAATTCAATCGATGACACACAGAGAGTACTGTTCCTGCTGATATTTCATCCGGTTTCAATTTGAGATTGATACTTGTGAGCGTGTCGCTGACTTGAGTAAGAGCCTTGAGTAACAGTGAAGGATCATCCACTGGACAATCTGAAGAACCCTCTCCCCAATAACCGAAATGAGCAATTCTATTTCACCCCTGAATCTCCTTTATCACTTACATGTTAATTTGAGCACCCTGAGAGAACGGAAACTGCCATGTCTTAATTGATCCAGAACATCATTGGGTGCGTGTGATACACTTGAAATGGCAAGTTCACTGACATAGGGTGCAGCTTCCACAAGACGAGTATAATTATCCGCGAGTTGATAACCAATAAAGCGTAAGGAGTGCTTTGTACATTGATAAATGCGATCTCTCCAAGTACGGGATATGTCGAGATAATACACGTGTTCTCCTGGCATGTGGTTATAAAAGAATCTTGATACTACGTTGGGTAATATGTCAAATGGTAACTTGGCAACAAAGTCGATACGTTTCGATTGTTGTAGCTCGGCTGTCATCTTTCCTTGTTGCAACTGTGCATAGCTTTCTTCATCCGTTTCTGGTGGCACATGTTCCAATCCTAGCTTATATATCTCCATCGCAGCTTGTTGACGCCCTTGCATAGCATAGATCCATCCACCACATAAATATCCCACTGCTAGCTTAGGTGCATGCTCCATCATGAACTTGGCATCCTGCATGGCTTGTTCAAACCGACCCCATTGAGCAAGTGAACGGGCACGCACATTGAGTACTGTCAATAAAGTATACAATAAATCGTGTTGTAGCGTGTTTGACAGGGCAATAGCTCGGTCGTATTCTCCATGATAAAAGACATTGCATAGTTGTTCAATGTTGCAAGCAGTTGTAGAACCACCCATGGTCGAGGACATGATGAAAGGGTGCGATGAGTTGAAAGTAGATACAAGTGGCGGTTTTACATAGTCTGGAGTGGTAGTCGGTTTTCGCTTAGACATGGTGCAGCCAGGAAAAAGCTGGATCACACCGCTTTTGTAACCCATACACGCGGTTGTCGGCATATCCTTTGAATCTCCCTAAATGCACGTGCATGAGCTTCTACATGATTATAGTAGCCATCCATTTCATTCAATATCACTCATACTTTGAGACTCTATGTCAATGACAACTCATAAAATACTTTACCAGAATACTCTTCTTGAAATCATGTCAAATATAGTAACCCCTTCTACGGCAATGGCACACATGTTTATGCATAAAGTAAGCTATCTTTAATTGGTGGCTGGGTTTATACTACGGGTAGAATAATGCTGTTCCAATTCAAGGCACTCATGTCAATTATTATTATTGATTGATATGCCATAACTCTCTACATTGATTCAATGATATCAACTGCTTGCATACTGCAGTTTCATCTCAATGCTCTCAGATATGGTTGTTGGTCGAATAGACACGATGTTTATTTTATTACGCCAACAGCAATTATATTTCCAAATAAAAATAGTTCGTCAAAGCTACCATTCTTTTATCACTAAGCACTTGATCTGATTAATGTGTTATTTGGTATGATTATTGTTGCAGATGTAAAGTGAATAAACAGGTTATGGGTTACATGAGCGACCTCTCGATGGAGAGAGCTGTATGCACAGCGTCAACAATGAGATCAACCTTATCGTTGGATGGCAATCGTAAGGGACAACGAGGTAGACCACCCCATCCGAGAACACGGTTCATGGCTGCTTTCACCCCAGGGTTACCATACCACCGCACTAGTGCATCATCCGACTCGACCAGTTGTTGTTGCAATTGAGTAGCTGCTTCGATTTTACCATTATCAAAGAGCCGTTGTATCTCCACACATGCACGTGGTGCCACATTGCCAAGAGCAGGCACCAATCCAACTGCACCCATTGCCAATGCAGGTAAAAAGAAGCTCGCCGATCCAGCAAGTAAGGAAAAATTATCTATGATAGTATCAATACGTATTCTTCTTCGAAACGCATCAACTTACTCTCTGGTTTGATTCTTGTACCAAGATATCCAATCTTGCCCATGTTGCCATCGGTGCCTTTAATGCCAACGATATTGCTGTGTTTGGCGAGCCTTTCTATACTTTGCACAGAGACATCTATGCCTTGAGCGACACCAGGATAGTTGTAGATCACTACAGGCACAGGACTTTGATCTGCAACATGCGTGAAAAATGATTCAATTGCTTCACTATCCATGCTGACACGATAATACGAAGGTGGAAGCACCATCACATACTCGGCACCAGCATCAGCTGCTTGCTTGGTCAATTCAATAGTGGCACGTGCAGAACCAGCACTAGCACCAACAATCACCTTGAGGGAATTATCGTACTTTTCAACATATTCACAACCTTTAGTGATAACTTGTTGACGCTCCTCATTTGTGAGATGGATAGCTTCACCATTGGAACCAAGAAGGATGATGCCGGCAAGACTTTTTTCGGATAAATGGCAGATATGCTTTTCTAATGAATCAAAGTCAAGGTCTTCATTATCCTTGAAAAATGTTGGGATGGGAACAAACACCCCTCTACCAAGTGATGCACCAACTACCATGATAATGAAAAGAAAGAAATAATGATAATGGTGCGTGGCGTGAGAGATCATTCTTATAAGCCATGGCTCTTTGTACCCGTTCTCCACAAGTAAACAACAACAATGCACGCTCTTGTTTCCCACGCTAGTCCACATTCAACCCAACAAGGGATTGTGTGATTTCTTCTCAATAAAGAGACCAAGGCATTCATCTCACTACAATGGTCTTATCATTTGCGTTCCACAAATTGCTCTGCAGCATTTAAAATCACATGACACATTATCCAAGAAGATTTACTCTCGGCGATGATAAGCATCATGCTTTATTAAAGGTGAAGAATATTCCATCCACATTATACACCAACATGGACATATGTAATATTTCTAGATATCATCACTATGAATATTAAAGATCTACATTACTGATTAATGTAACAGAGTCAGCTGTTGGCACTTGACAGTATAAATGTTGTACAAGGAGAAAGGTCACATCCGATGACCATATTGATATTTGTATATGTGTCATGCGTCGTCGTGATATAAAGTGCTTTGAAATATGCAAGTGTGGCTGTTGTTGCTATGGGTGAAGGTGTTGTGATGGTGGTGCAAAACCTATCATCTCCGGCGGTCACGCGGCAGTTAAAGCGGCGGTCAGGAACACACGACTATCATAACTCATCTCTTTTCTCTTACTTCATCTCAATCAGACCATGAGCCCTACCAATCAACCTACACAAGAACAACTTGACGAGTGGAAGGAAGCATTTTCTCTTTATGACAAGAAGGGTAACAGCACCGTGTCATCAGCCAATCTTGGTGATTTGTTGCGTGGTCTTGGCCAAAACCCCACCCAAGCCGAAGTTCGCGAACTTGTAAAGTCGGTTGGTGGTTCCGAACGCCAAGAAGTCGATATTGATTTTGGTACATTCCTTACCATCCTCACGCGTCCTGATGGTTTCAAGCCTGCTGGTACTTCGCAAGAGTTTATTCAAGGTTTCCAAGTGTTTGACAAGGAAGGTGATGGTACTATCTCGGCTGGTGAATTGCGTTATGTCCTTACCAATCTCGGTGAAAAGCTCTCGGAAGAAGAAGTCGATGAATTGCTCAAGGAAGTTGAAACTGGCAAGGATGGTCGAATCAACTATGTAGACTTTGTCAATCTCATCTTGTCCAACTAAGTCATACCCAAGTTTATATTATTCAAGAAAACATTTGTTTATTCAAGTACATATTTATGTATGTTTTGGTATTATTGATGGAAATGTGTGTGATTCTAGTAGGAAGATGAGGGATGTTGAATGGATGGGAACAAGGAGATCAGAGGGGTAAAAGGGGGAAAGAATAACCATTCATGTTGGGGATTGGGAGGTGTAAGTGGATGAACATGCATCATATGATGATGAGGAAGAGGATCGATGTAAGGCTGATGACAAAGGTTGCCCTGAATTCTCTTTGTGGATCTTTTTGGATGAAAGAAATAATGAGAATAGAAAACCTAAGCACCCACATATGGCAACAGCAAGAAATGTCCACTGGAGTGAAGAACCATATGCAGCTGCTACTGATTTTCGTAATGCTGGTTCAAGTCGTTTCAACAGTTCTGGACTTTTCTGTGCTTCTCTGATTTGGTGTTCGGAAAGTGTTGTACGATGTCGCAAGTAATACATCAGTGTGTTGTTGAATATCGCACCACCAATGGAGATCCCTGAAACAAAACCAAGGTAACCGAAAAAGCAAACAAGAGAGATGGCAGAAGCAATTCTATGGAAAGTATATCAACGAGTAAATCATCGTGTGTGTGGATATATGACAAAACAATACATACTCCTCTTGGTTGGTTGTTGCTTGAGCTGCAACATAGACACTGAATGATATACGTGATCAGCATATGTAACGTCGTTTCATCCCTGTACTTACTTTTGGATGCAAAATCCAACACCAGCTCCTGTCAAGATCAAGAAGCTTATTTGTGTAGCATTATTACTGTCAACATCCAATAAAGTTTGCAACCCACCACCAATGGCAATTAATGCTGTCCCAATCCAAAACATGTGTCTGTAATAGCCAGTCTTGGAAACGATGAATCCAGATATCATGCTGATGATATCCACTGGTAGCAAGTATGGCAGCACTTCAAATCCTGCCATTGTTGGTGTATCACCATGAGCCACCTGAAAGTAGATTGGAAGATAAAATACATTGATAAACATGGCTGCTGAAGTGGCTATGACCATGGCAAAAATAGCAACTCGATGGAAATCAAGAAATAAGTGAATGGGTAATATAGGATCTGGGCTTGTGAGATGCCACCGTGAAGAGACAATGACCAAAACCACCAGTATTAAACTTGCTGCATATAATCCAAGTATGATAGGATGTGACCATGGATACCATCGACCACCCCATTGTGTTGCAAGGAGAAAGCAAAAGATACTGGCAATAAATACAATAGCACCAGGAATATCAATAGCATAGCATTTGGCTCGCCATGATAATTCTTGATTACACTGATCGTGATTGTCCCTGGGGATATTCAAGAAAAGCGAAAGAAGTAATGCTGATATGATGCCAATAGGTAGGTTGATGTAAAATATCCAACGCCAATTAAGGTGATCAGCAAGAACACCACCTACCAATGGACCTGCAATTGATCCTGTCGCCCAACAAAGTGCTACAATACTCTATCGATTGAACATATCATTAGATTCTTCGTTTCAATGGCTCATTATGCAACCTTGCCTGGTATTTTCCTCTTTCGCGTAAAGGGACGATATCACCAATTATAATCATAACCAGAGGTGCAATGCCAGCCGCACCAATGCCCTGTACGCCTAGAAATGATTGGCATGAATATCTATGCTATAATATTATGTAGTGCCGAAAGCGATCATACCACGCATGATGAAAAGCATCAATGTACTCTGTGCTGCACCCGATAATGCACCTATGTAACCATAATCCTGAATTAGCTTACAGCATAGGGAATCCTACGCTATAATGTGTTCTTACTGCCAACCAAAAAAATAATGATCGCATTGATCAGTGTACATTTCCTTCCAAAGGTATCTGCTAACTGGCACATTCATTACATGTCAGTAACCTGTGTTCAAAAATATCATATGAACACACTTGCCTTCCCAAACAATAGCTGCAGAGCTGTCATTGGTAAAATGTATGCTGTGCCCACCCATTCAATTTCACCAAGAGCGCCAAAGTGCGAAGCAATTACAGGTAACACCGTTGCCACTAGTTGACACATATAAAGTTATATCACTACCCCCTGTAACATGATCATTGTCGCTGCGTTTCAGAAAGAACTTACCAATACTTTGATCCAGCGACACAAGCAAGAGACTGAAGAAAAGACTACCCTAGTATATGCAGGTTTGCTTTGTTGTCATCATCCACGTTATTTGTTGGTTACCATGATAATAGCAAGCTGATGTCGTTTGTGCTGGGTTATTTCCACATTGCTTGGGTGATACAAATCCGTGGAAGGTGGAACTGCAATAGCCGTGCTGGACGACGTTGAGTTGGCTTTTCCTGAGCTATGCATCACAGCAAGCGGTGTCAATAGGATGAATGGCGGGAAATGAGAGAAATAGAGAGAGAGAGAGAGAGAGAGAGAGAGCAAGAGGAAAAAACGATTGCTTGAAAATAGTGGGAACTTTCCCGTATCATGCAGAAAAGTAAACAAACATGCAAATAGACTTATACGAGCATAAAAGGGATTTGCATTCTTTCACGAAATTGCTTGTCTCTTTTTCTCCTTCTTGATTCTTTACTTGACACATTTACTTCAAAGTCGTGATACAAAAGAGCCCCCTAACGGTTTCATTTGTGTCATTGTTGTAGTCATCAACATTTTATTTCGTCGAAAGAAAGAACCTTGTCCACAATGCCGCTCTAATCACATTCATCATCAGGTCGAAACTAAGATTCAAAGAATACGTTGCTGGCTAGTTATGTATCAGTAGACGAGCTACCGAAATACTGCTATTGCATAAATCACGCATTCCCAGAATCTTAGCTCTCATTGTTCTAGACACTGGTCCATCAACGCACGTCCATGAATGAAAATTGTAATAAACTGATTATAAGCACTATTGGTGTATGTTTCCCGCTTAAAGGTGAGAATATTTTCGATGTTTTCGATGTTGATTCCTTATATGTCAACCCCACACTCAACTGGCATCCAATCCGAAACCTTACGTGTGGTGTAAAATGCTTTGCCAACCAATTACTTGGAAATGACGAAAAGTCCAATAGTTTCGTTAATGAACCCTCAACGTATATAAGCGCGAATAATTCTTGAATAAGTGATTCTTCATCTTATTTCCAACTTGCAAGCCAATGTACAAAGCGACACTTCACATATTAATGATCCCACTTACGCTATATCGACAACTACTGCGTAAAACGGGTTGCATTCCACTGCAAGAGCTTGCTCCCGATAAACATGAGGCAAGCATGCGCAGTAGCGTTGAAAGATCCTCTAACATGTTTGCAAACTGGCAATTGTAAGTATTCTTTATATTATTTATAGACGATCCTCAAGAATTTTTTTCTCAACAAGCGACTTTTTTTTCTTTGAAAAAAATCAAGACACATGGCTCGTGCTAGAGAGGAAACAAATTCTCCGCATGTGGCACGTCCCGAAGGATGGGATGTGGAGCTGGATACACAACGCTTAAACAAGCTCACGGATGACCAACTGGGTGGCAAGATGTGTGAATTGAGAGATGAAATCCAACGATCATTGGATTTAAGAGCCATTGCTACCGCTTCCACCATGAAACAGGATCCAGTACGTATCGCACCTAGCATCGTCATGTGTACCGCCGTTTAACTGGCTATATTGTATATACCTCAGCACACCTTACAACCAACGTAATGATTATCTTCTATTTGTCATTATAAGATCACTCGACATCATCATCCCATATTCATACAACATCCCATTATCATTTATAGTGCTTTTTGCATAGACATGTCATACACCATGCCATAATCCCATAATCATTTGTCATCAATAAGAGAATCTATTAAGTTTGGATTTAATCATGCACATCCAAAATTGCGTGTGTTGTATGTTTGTTTATATGCATGCAATGAACTAGAAGAATGGGTTCTAACTCGGTAATCACAAAAGGTGGTCGACAAAGGAGAATCAGGTAATATTATATCTACATCATTGGAACATGGAGTTCAGAGTAGTCTTGTTGAGAAGCTGGATTACTTGGCTGCAGCAGTAGCGGCGACCTGGTTCACTTCTTCCACAACACCACGAAGAGCTTGCTTTTTCTTGGGTTCCTTGAGAGTCAAACGCATTGCATAGGCATCTTCACCATCAGCATAGTATTTCTTTTCAATGTCATGCACCCTAATAGAATCATGTGCATGAGCTTCCAAATCCATCCACAAGTAACCACTACTTACTCAAAGTGAAGTGTATCACGATAAAGACCAATGGCGGCACGGTTGGTTTTTCGGACGTGCAATGAAACGTAGTGGGCATCAAACACTTCAACCATTTGCGATGTTGCTTGCTTCATAAGCTTTTCAGCCAATCCAAGACGTCGATAAGTTCGCATCACTGAGATGGATGTAATATGTCCATGAGGAACATCGCTTGGTTCTTCTTCCCTTTAAAGTAAAGAGCGTTGGCATTTCATCACATCAAATAACAACACGTAAAAGAATACACTTACATCTTTGCAAGCACATAACCAACTATTTTGCCATTATCATCCTCTGCAACATAAGAGAGCTGTGGCCATGAAAGAGCATGGTAGAGATCTAGAGAGGAAACAGGCTATCATTAGCTAGTGCGCGTGGTCATACGCGAATAAAGATCAGATTACTTGCAGTACTTCATTTGATAGTTCTCGGGAAGGTCGAGTAGGTTGCAGTTTTGCATTTCAAGCAGATCGTTCACCTGCAAGTAACAATGTCAGTTGGAGAAGAACTAGTTTCTGATAGCTTATAACGTACAGTTGCTTGTCTAATGTTCATGATGACAAAGTATCGGTTGTGAGGAAAGACGAGAAAGGGATATGTGGTCTGAAGGCGAACACGGTGACTGGAAATGGTTCTGGTGACAGCCACCACCAGAATGAAATCGGATCTATGCACACGTTATTCTCTGTCGCTTTCGGTACCCAAGGTGGCCATTGATGAGCTACCATTAAAAACACTATCACACAATGCATATACTCCCATTCAACAATGACGCTCATGTTGTGCCACCGCTTATTACGGATTCCAAGGAGATGCTCACGTCAAGAGTGTTTCAATGAACATCATCACTATTTTTATGTATCATCAAAAATCTAGAATTGGGACATAGCAGATCCTACAGCAGTATTACACGATATATTCTACATGCCTAGATACAGCTCCCTTAATCCAAATCAATCTTTGATTATGGATCCATTTGATGAGGGACAAGTTTATGCATACACATACATGCACAAACACAGATCACCAACGGAATTGTGAAATTTGAGCTTAGTTGTCAAGGTATTAAATGGTGAAGGACCCATCCATTGGTATCCTGGAAGCGTGGGTAGGTGATACTATCAAAGAAACCAGATCAATCAACTGATTCCTGTGAAACTGTTTTAGCAGATGCTCCAAGTCATACAATCACATACGCATATGACAGTATCGTGAATCGGGACTTTGCCAGTGATTAACAGCACGCAGTGCTTCATCCGCTTTTATTCCAAATCGTTATACACTTTAAAGTTTATCATGTAGAAGTTTCAATGCATGGTATATGTATAATAAAGACTGCGTGCATGGAAGAAGAAGAGACACGTTCAAATGAAACCATCCTCTACTATGTAATCCGATCCTCTGTGTGTTCACAAGTCATGCCTTAACAGACCGTAATCATCATTATCTGATTCGCTTTGAATATAATGGATTACATGGAATGTCAATAGCATACAAACAGGAGCAATCGCATCAATTGCATAACGCATCGTGTTACGCTGATCAGCTATAATTGCTTTCCCGCCCACAACAAAGCGGAGCGACTCGCTCTCTATTTTCCTTTCTTAAACCCGTTTCCCAACTCAACCACCATCGTCATCTGGATTTCCTCAGTGAATGCGCCCAATCACTCGACCATTTGCTTGGGCAACAGGAAGGCAAATCGAAATCAAGTATTAAGTGACATGCCAAATAATGCCAGTTCCAGGTACAACAGTGAGAATCGCGTGTATTAGCACGCCAAGGCATATCGTGTATATGTTTATGCTTATAAGTATTTTCTAGCGATTCCAACACTGTAGTACAACCAGGATCAGAATCGACTCACCATGGTCATATGCAGGGTAGGTTGATCTCAAGTGGAGCAGGAATGAAGAGGATCTGTGTGTATTCACACCTTTAGGTTAGAAGCTTTCGATGAGGGTCGATCGGAAGAGGATCAGATTCCCAACAACAACACAACTACTGCCACCCACAACAAACATACCGCACCCACATCCTCGACCACTTTGATGCCACAGTCTCATGCTACGAATAGTAAGTACACACATATCGGGTGGTTGCTAGGGAATATGTATGTGTGAAGCAACGGGTCATTAACTCAGGTATTGGTATAGATGTTGATACAACACATCTACCATCAGCAACAGCTGAAGCTATGGGAACGTATGGAAACATTTCACAAAATATCTATTGTGGTACTGCCACGGGTCGATCCATTGCATCGGAATCTATGCCATGCGAGTGCAAATATGATCCTGATTCTAGCGATCCTGATGAAGCATGTGGTGATGACAATATGTGTATCAACCGGATGATGTTTATGGAATGCCTTGCGGAACATTGCCCAAGTGATCGGTATTGCAGGAATCGTCGGTTTCAATTGCGACAATATGCACGTGTCGATGTCATTCGCACTGAGCTCAAAGGTTATGGATTACGTGCACTCGCTGATTTACCTGCGTAAGTTATATACATGTGTGCTTGTGATGGAATTTTAACAAGGGTGATATCTCCTTTTAGAAACGCGTTTATTATGGAATACATTGGTGAAGTCATCCCTTACAAGGAATTTATTCGGAGGACCAAGTTGTATGAAAAGGAAGGTGTCGAGCATTATTACTTTATGACATTGAAGAATGATGAGGTAAGAAGATTGTAGAAATTGTAATGGAAAGATTCAGAGCAGCTGGGTAACACTGAGAAATTGAATAGATTATTGATGCCACTAGGAAAGGCTGCCTTGCTCGATTCATCAACCATTCTTGCAATCCCAATAGCGTCACACAAAAATGGGTGGTTGGCAAATCAATGAGAATCGGCTTATTCACCATGCGATCCGTCAAGGCAGGCGAGGAACTCACTTTCGACTACAAATTTGAACGTTATGGGTAAGTCAATGATCAAACGTGGTACTGCATGATGTCACGTGCTCACATAGGATGATTCTAGTGCTACAGCTCAACCCTGTTATTGTGGTGAACCCAATTGTAAAGGCTATATCGGTGCATCATCATCCCAAGAGGATGAAGATCTTACTGGACAATTTATTGAACCCGAAGATGATATCGACGAGGAGGATCAACGATCATTACAACCATTACATGATGTGGAACAAGTCAAGTCATTTGTCAAAAAGATGCTCGACTCGATCGGCAATGCATCGCTGGTCAACAAACTGCTGGATTGCTTGGATTTGACAAACCCAGAAAACTCGGTCGGCAAAGAAGTACTCAAAAGATTCGTACGGCTACATGGATTGAAAATGCTCAAATGCTGGTTAAGCGAATGGAAATACAATGATGAAATCATTGAAAAGGTATAGAGAATATCTGGTTTTCTAATGTGATACTCATTTGTGTGATATGTAATAGGTACTTCGTATCCTTGGGAAACTACCGCTGGCAAATCGGAATGGACTAGACGACTGCAAAATGTTTGATGTGGTTCGGAAATTCACTGACAGTGAGAGCAAAGAAATCAGTGCTCGCTCGACTGAGCTATTGGAAGCATGGAGCGAATTAAAAGAAGTGTATCGGATTCCCAAACGAGTAGTAAGTGCTCATATATATAAATTGCATAATCGATCTCTAACTTTTTTTGGTAGTATGTCGAGAATGAAGCAGAAGATGTAACTGAATCTAGTAAGTTAGAAACACAGTGTGATCATACTCTCGTCATTAACTCACTTTTTATAGGCGCCGAGATGGATGCAGACCACAAAGAGATTGTTCGTGAAAAAGCAGCGTCAAAGAAATCAAAATACAACTCGACACGAGCGTTCTTCGATCCTGATGATGACTTTTATGAGTATATACCTTTGGCTACAACTGACGCCGAAATCAATTCTATAATGCGTTATCCTCCTCGACCAGCGATTCCTACTGCACCACGTGCCATGCTAGAATATACTGCCATGATGAATGACAATAGCTATGGATGGTACCATTATCCGACGTACAACTACTACGACAACAGCTATCCTGGATGTTATGTATTACAAGATCTTCAATATGCTTACATGGCATCCATGGGTTCCGAAGCATATAACCAAGGCCAAGTTAGTCAAACAGCGCAAACCGAAGGTAAGTTTTTCTTTCCTTGAACTTAATGTGAGTGAATGAGTACTGATTTATTTATCGTAGATCAAGGCAATACAGTACTTGCAGGTCAAGATCCAACAGCACCTTCGACTGGTACATCCAATGACACAGAAACTCGGAAGCTTCCAGCGAATTGGCAAAAGGCAGTGACCGATGCAGGAGATACCTATTATTACAATACAATCACCAAAGTATCACAATGGGAATTTCCAGAGGAAAAAGTCAGCTCTGTGGAAGGGGTGGATAAGAACCAGTTGGATGACCTTGTTAAGCAGGCTGTTGAACGTAAACGGCAACAAACCAGCAGTATCAGCCCAGCAAATTCAGTGACAGGTCAAACACCGCGTGTTGTTACACCTGCAGCATCTACAAGTGGATCGAATGAAGTGGAAGGTGGTCCTGGCATGGATGAAGTGGATCTTAAACGAGAGGTTGGCAAGGTTGTTACCAAGTATTTGACGGTTAAGCAACAAGCACTTTGGAAAGGTGATAAGCATTTATTTAAAGAGCTTGCACGGAAAGTAAGTAACAGGGAAAACTGGATGATAATATCCATGGTTACTGATGAGAATCCTAATAGTTGACACATCACGTGGTCGATCGAGAAACGCAATCCAAACGCAAGATTGTCGGAATGACCGGAGCGCTGCGTGCAAAGATTGAAAAGTTTATTGACATGCACGGAAACGATTTCGCTCTCAAGATACAGCAAGCTCGGCAAAAGTGATATTTATCCTATCTTTTTCGTACTTTATAATTCGCATTCTTTTTGTTTTAGTGTAAATAGTGTGCATTTGGTTCGTCATTCAAAGATATAAAAGAGTGACAGTGTCATGTATTTCACGATTTGGATTGTATGTGTAACAGTGTTCTCATGATGAAATGCTAGAATGCACATCATGGTTGTGGTCGGTTGTATAAAAAAAAATGGGAGCATAAAATATCAAGTGAGACTCTAAAGTATAATGGGAGCAAGATAACAATGAAATGCTAGAAAGAATTACAAAAATGGTCAATATTTTTGTCAGCAGAATTGAGTGAGCAATCAAGAAAATTCGTGGTAACAACATTTTCTGTGTATTGTGAGCGTTCGAATATCATGCTCACAAAGAAAACTTATTGATTGTATTTGGTACTTTATCAAAGAGCCGAGATAGGCTTGATTGTCTATGTATAAAGAACCGTATCCGACATAACACAAATCACCAGCCAGATGACAATATACATCATCGAACAATGACTTTTATCACTTGTGACCATGGATGCATTCTCATTACAACAAAGAGACAGGTCATTATCAGGGTATGCCAACTGGGTCTTAACCAAGTGGGGGTGTCCAAAGTGATCAGCATGAAAAGCAAACACAAAGAAAATTGGATAAGAATGTAAATGGTTGCTGATGGGAACTTTAATAGTTGACAGGAGTGTTGCGTGCAAAGATTGTAAAGATTGTTGACATGCAGTATGGAATTGATTTCGCTCTCAAGATACAGCAAGCTCTCCATGTATTCTATTTTTTGCTACTACTTTATCATTCGCATTCCCTTGTTTTAATGTATTTGGTATTTCATTCAATGATACAGATAGTGTTATGCATATCAAGGTTTGGATTGTATGTGTAACAGCATTGTGCATGTGACCTATATCATGCACTATATACTGGGATTATATATAGCGGAATTCAATTCCCGGTGCATGTGTCAAGAAGCAAGCTCGACATGGAATGATGGATCCTCCTCTATCTACCAGACATCCGTAAGAATGGACACTTTGACTCTTCGCGGCACTCTTGAAGGTATATAATTCAATGGATGAATGGATGAATGAATGGATGGATGGGTGTTATCATCAATGTATGGATTTTGCTGACCTTGGTATCTTTTTTCCTTTTGTAGGCCATGGCAACTGGGGTAACCATTGGAACCAGGCATTGACAGCATTACGACACACATGACTGACATGTGGATATTCTTATAGTTACTGCTATTGCCACCACCTCTGAAGCTCCTGATATGGTCTTGTCCGCTTCGCGTGGTATGTGTCGCGAGAGTAAACCATTATTTGTAGAGTATCACTAACTGCAGGAACCATTATAGACAAGTCCGTTATCGTCTGGCACCTTACTCGGTAATATACACACCCATGAGATCATATCAATAAGAATATTAACAAGTGAAATAGTGATGAGGTGAACTATGGTGTTCCTCGCAAGTCCTTGTTGGGTCACAACCACTTTGTTCAAGACCTTGCTATCTCTTCTGATGGTCAATTCGCTCTTTCCGCTTCTTGGGATAAGACTCTTCGTCTTTGGGATTTGAACACTGGCACCACCACTCGCCGTTTCGTTGGTCACACCGGTGATGTTCTTTCGGTTTCTTTCTCTGCTGATAACCGTCAAATCGTTTCTGGTTCCCGTGATAAGAGCATCAAGTTGTGGAACACTCTTGGCGAGTGCAAGTACCAACTTACTGAAGATGGTCACTCTGATTGGGTTTCTTGTGTTCGTTTCTCTCCTAACCCTGCTAACCCTGTCATTGTTTCCGGTGGTTGGGATAAGATCGTCAAGATCTGGGATTTGACCAAGCTCAAGTTGCGCACCAACTTTATCGGTCACAATGGTTACGTCAACACTGTCACCGTTTCTCCTGATGGTTCTCTTTGCGCTTCTGCTGGCAAGGATGGTGTTGTTATGCTTTGGGATTTGAATGACTCCAAGCACCTTTACTCCCTTGAAGCTGGTGATGTTGTCAACGCTCTTACTTTCTCCCCCAACCGTTACTGGCTCGTTGCTGCTACTGCTTCTTCTATCAAGGTTTGGGATCTTGAGAACAAGGAACTCGTTGATGAGCTTCGTCCTGAATTCAGCCAAATTGGCAAGAACAAGTCTCGTGATCCCGAGTGTGTTTCCATTGCTTGGTCTGCTGATGGTGCCACTCTTTTCTCTGGCTACACTGATAACCTTATCCGTGTCTGGCAGGTGTCTCGCACTCTCTAAATCATTTAATAGAGTGAAAAAAGTCATATGTCCCACCCTGTTGTCTCATAATTAAAAAAAGCATCTGTCTATATATCTCATTGTCTAATGCAACGTAACACAACATTCATGCAAATTTAATATGGGAGTGTGTTTTATCTCTGCAATTACAAAGGGTGGGAAAAGAGGGTAGCAATTTTGGGTGATGACATATGTTTTAACAGATATTGACAGCAAAGTTATGTTGTTCAAGTAGAAAGTTTCTCGAGTTCAGCAATGATCTCTTTGCATTCTTCCTTGTAATCAAGCGGTGTTGCTTCAAAGAGGGTGTATCGTGGTCGAGTGTTATCCTAGAGTTATAAAGTCAGTACTTGAACATAAAGATAAAATGCTACACTTACATTAAATGATTCCAGCTTGGCTTTACCCTTGAAGTTGTAAGTCTTAAAGACAGCCTTCTTCAAGAATCTGTTGTGTGCCTCGGGATCCGTTTCCTTGTACTTTTGCATCTCATCTGCAGACATACCAATAAGGAAAGCACCAACTTCATCAAAGATATTGACAAAGATGGAAGCGGTGGAATCTTCAATGGTGGCAGCCAAGACATATCGCCATAAAGGTTGAGGATAGAACTTGTTGCACTTTTCACATCGCCAGCTATCATCACCTTCTTGCATGAGCTTCTTTTTGCACTCGGGGCAACTTGGGTAGGATGTATTCTCTTGTCTGATAAATGCAAGGGTTGCACGTACACTGAAATAGTCAACCTAAACAAATACATTGTCAATCACAATATAAACACATAGAGATGGACTTTGTTTTACTTACTGCTTCGCCTTGACCAAGCTTATCCCTGATCTCAGCCACGGTCACACGTTGAGTGGGTCTTGCGTTACCTTCACCTCCTCTTTGGGTAAAGGTGTCAAATGAAGCAGCTGATCCTTGAGCATCGAACCTAAAGTATACCAATGAGTTTTCTTTTTGTTTCCTTTCTAAAAGTATATACCAGTGCTTCAATCGTGCTTTTTCTGGAATGTCAGGGTTGACCTTGAGAGTACCAGCTTGAGATAATGATAGCGATCGACCACCAAAGTCATTGACTCGAAGTCCCTTGAATGCCACTACTGGATATCCAGAAGCATCAAAGTCTTCAGCTGTTTTTCCCCACAAAGTGAGACGCACTTGCTTTTGGGAATCATCCACGACCGAAAGCTCTCTCTTTTTCATCTGTAAAGAGTACAAAACATTGTCAGCAATGGTATACACGGATTGCATGTTTCATTACTTACAGGTTTTCCGCTAGCCTTGGCAATAATTTCCTGGATACCAAAGTCTTCTTTGATAATGCAAATGGAATCTAACAGGCACAAAAACATTCAATATCCACATTCAAGCCATTCAACACTTCTTCTTTTAACTTACCAATAACAGCATTCTTTTCATAATTATCCAGATCGGCAATACGCACAAAGCTGTACTTCATTTGAGGAATCGAAGTTTCTTCATTGCACTATCAATAAACTGTTAGCTGATATACACCCCCAGCATAGAGTGATGTACATACCAATTGTACTTCGGTACCAGCATCCATTGAAAGCTCATATTCGTTATCCAAAGTAGAGAATTGCTTTCGTGCCATGGTCACACGCGCTTTGGAAATATAATAAACCTTGCCTTCTTCAAAGATGTGGAACAATCGATCGACCTGATCATGGTATGCAGTTGCCTTGATTTCACCCTGTATATATAAAATCAATTTAGCGAACACTTTACTCTCATATGCTGATGAATACACATACCGATTTGTCCAACAAGTTGACACTAAAGAGCTTGCCTTCGGAACGATTGTTTGACCAGTGCTTGATATCTGATTTTTGGGTGACACGAGCCTTGATGGTCCACCTAAGCATACAAGGTGAGTGGAATGCTCCTCAACACGAATGCATTGATACATACTTGTTCTGGTAAGGGTTAAGAACCGAAATAGGCAAGGTGTTGACATCTTGATTAGCGCTGCCCATAGACATGGTACGAGGCATATTGCTGCTGGAAGATGCTGAAGCGGTGGACATACCACCATAGCTTGATTGCTGCGCAGGAGATGTTGCAGCATTGCCACTGGAACTAGAACTGGGTTGTTCGATGGAGGTAGGAGAGCCAAGCTTTTCTGTAATCTTATTGTCAAGCACCTCGATATTCAACATGATCAAGATCCTATGATAAATGATTTAGCTTTTATAACATGCTGCGCACTATCAACTTACTGTCGTCCTTTGAGATCATTGCATACAGATTCCTTGAGACGAATGGTACAATAACGGTTCAGTTGACCACTCTCGACGAGCGCAGCATGGCCTGACGCCAACATGGCTACATATCCCAAAATGTATTGTTTAGTACGCAGTAGTAGAAGAACAACACATTCACTTCCCCATTGCTTACCCTGCATGAAATGTACACCATCGGAAAGGATGATTCTAGTAGCAGAAAATAAAAGAGCTCCATTTTAGACCAAGATCATGGGATGCTAAGGCTTTTTTTAAAAAGGAACTTGTGCGTACCTATGACGGTTGACGCCATTACTTTGCAAAGTCTTGATGTTGAGAACTTGAAGAACAGGATCTTGCTTCAACTCGTCGCGATTATTGTTGTGAAGAGCGTTTACTGCACCGCGTGTGAGTTCTTGCATTGGGGAGTGTATGTGTGTGTGTAAAGTGAAGAAGCAATACGCGCTGCGCGCCGAAATTGATTCACGAGTAATCGTGTCGCGTTGAATGAATTGAGTCACGTGGCTACCATCATCCAAATGAATTCATGTACTACTTTTACTGTTATGGATGAAAGTTCGTTTTCATTAAAATACACTCGTTTGATTACTCAGTGAGAATGTATACATCCCTCATAAGCGAAAGATCATATATCGGTATTAAGTTTTTAAAGAAGCCAACAATAAGTCGGGTGTAGTATCATATGCTTTCATGCTTTAAAGACATGTTCGACCCCATGGTTAGTTAATCGCCCATTGAATTATTGCAGATCAAGTATTCCTCTTAGAAAAATGTAGTTATTCAATATCCATATGCATATGGTGATATCGTAACGATTATAGGGTCTACTCGTCGATCCATCCACACAATCACAGTACACCATTGAAAAGAAACCATCATTGTAACCCTGGGATATCCTGCCAAATGCAGCAAGTGACACAGTAGTTGATTTTAGAACAAGTTGCATAAAAGAACATATGTGTTTCTATTTTGCAAATCTATAACTTTCTATGAGGATCTATGTGTAATGTAAAGTCTATCGAATGAGCGAGCGGTATCAAATGACAATGATGCAGTATGTATGGGAAAAAAGGGATCGAGATGGTCTTTTACAACTTGTTTTTGGTAGCCGATGGAGTGTTGCGTTCCCAAGGCACGAGCAAACATTGATGTCTAGTAGATCATTAAGTCATCTATACATACAGCCTATGATTCTTTTTCATTTACCTGGTGATAGCCAGCAAGTTGCCTTGTGGATCAAAGAGAGCACCATCGAGATCAAAGCGATTATTGATGATATGGGGTACAGCAAAGCTGGCCAACACCTTGTTCACATTTCTTGGCACGCTCTTGAACTGGATTTCCAACTGCATCGTGGGACACCAACGAGGACCACCCAAGATCTTTTGATCAAGCGAATAATTGGGATGAATAAACATATCAGACCAAAAAGCGAGACTCTTGAAATCAATAGGACGACCATCACTGAAACCAACACAATGATGTACTTCAGGAATACCAGGCTTATCACCCTGTGGATAAGTGCTCATATCTTGATGCATATCAATAAACTCGGACATGAAATCAGCTTGATTGGGTTCCATGGCATCAAACGAGGGTGGTTTAGCAGCCAAGGGTGTATGGATATAGTTGGCTCCCTTTTCTTTCTCCATGTTTCCCATTGTCAGAATTGTATGCGTCTTTTTCACATAGTGAGCAGGATCATACTCGTTCACATGCGTTGGTACGGGTGCTGTAAGATCCTTTACATAATATGAATACGTAGGCTTGAAACGCTTCTGGTTTGACTTACCTTGGGTTGTTGGAAAGTTACTTCAAGCACACAATAGCCGAACTTGCTAGGCTTAAGCTCTCGAATCTCGACAACGAATGCACCACCCTTGGTAGGCTTAAAGAAGAATGTGTTGAGTGCAATGGGGTGTTGTTGAGGACGACTGGCAAAGTGATCAAGGACCGCACCAAGCGACATTGCAATGACATAGCCTATAGAATACAATCAACATGTCTACCCTTGTCCATTGTGTTATTGCTTCTTACCACCCTATTCAAATAAAGCATAATGAGTATATATTAAACAAGTTGGGGGGTTTGGTATAAGGTACACACTTACAGCAGGTACTTGACCAACAGACCATTTCTGAAAAGAATAAAGTTTAGCTTATGCATCACAAAGAAAAACGGGCCGTGCATGTTTGTGTATACGATGCACACACTTACGGGATTCACGCGACCGGCATACACAGCTGTGCCTGATACAGTTTGCCCAATGTAGGACGAAAATGTTGCTTGATCAAATGCTTTCTGGGGTGATTGGGTTGGCACTTGGATGGATGAAGCAATGGACATTGTTTAATGAAAATGAAACAAGTAACAAAAAAGAAATGAAAATACAGGCACGAGAAATATATGTTCCCATTATTATCCAACACGCCTATTCTATTCGCCGTTGATCGCTGGGCTAGTAGAATCTTTAGATCGCTATATTTCCTTTGTGTCAGCATGTAAACGCGCTCTTTAAAAACAACTTTTTTTTTTGGGCTTATCAACCGATCTCGATCCAAGCGGAGGAAAAGAAAATGAAAGAACAAAAGATGGGGTTGTGGCATAATATTTGTGGACGGGTGGGATTTTTTTTTGTGGAAAACGCAAAAATGTTACTTGCATCAAATAAGGGTCAAGGGGAAAAAGATGAGATTGGGCATGCTTAACAAAAGAAGGTAGAAGAGGGAAATAGCTGTGTATTATTGCTCCTTGGTTTCTTTTCATAAGGGCATGGATCCACTCGTTGACGTTTCCGAATTGTATTATTTTTCAAAGACAAGGGTCGTTTGGCATGATGCAGCTTGAGACTAGGAATCAAGAATCAATAAAAAATCTCACAATCCTATGTTGTACTTACTATAAACCACATGCATTACAAAGAGGAGCACCATTTTCATCTCGACGCCATAAAGGAGTGGTGGTGGTTGCACAATTGGAGCACATGGGTAGCGAGTCTTGGTCGTTGTCAATACCAGCAGCACCGATGCGTCGACCAGAATGTGGCTTCAAATGCTTTGGACGGGGTGCATTATGCAGCTTTAGACTAAAAACGGATGATATGGGTAAGCATGTGTGTTATGTATGTGGATGCTTTGTATGTTGTAAAGAGCAAAAAGTCTAGACTATACCTACTATAGTCCACACGCATTGCATAACAATTGGTCTTCAGCAGACCTTCTCCAAAGCGGGGTGCTTGTTGTCTCGCAATTACTGCACACAGGAGAGGATGATGACGATTGTACTGGTAGTGATCGCCTAATAGATGCCTTTTTCGTCCGCTGTTGTGCTTGTGGAAAATGAATCGTGCCAATGCTATATGCATTACGACAAGACGCCATTTTGTTTACTGTCGGTGGTTGTGCAGGTGCAGATGTTATCGGCTGCTTCTGGATCACGGTTGTGGATGCATCAGATTCAATCGCTTTCATACTGTTATGCAAGCAAAGCTGTTGTAATTGATCGAGTTGTTGCTGCCAAAGAAGCCGACGGTATTCACGTTGAGCGTCATATAATACTGGTGTAGTGTGGTTTGAAGGGGGAGATAAGGATGGAAGAGAAAGAGAAGCTTCTGGATCTTGGATTTCATCAAACAATGAAAAAGGCACCTCTGTTGGTAGTTCCATCTGTTCTCTATCCTCAGTAGTGATCATCGTCTCCATGGTATTGTCATCGTCATTGTTGTTTGCCCATAAATCATTCATGATATGTTGCATACGATCATGGTGATGCTGCTGCTGGTTATCCGCGTTACGCACAAACCACAAACGCCATGACATATTTTCCAAGCGAGATCCGTTGTCTAAGGCATCCTTGACCTTTGTGCACACTTGCCATGCTTTTTGAAGTTCACTTTCTGAATCAAAAGGAGCAGCATCACTGCTGAACTTTAGAGCAATGGGTGGCATGGCTTTTTGTATATTGGTAACCAGAGAGTATAAAGAGAAAGACGGAGGAAAGAAAGATGCTCTTTTTCCAAAAAGCTCCATTTCTCATGCACAGGATCTCTTTTATAAATACATTGGTGGTGGATGACACGCACACGGTCAAGTTACAGTACCGTGATGATGCCATGCCAAAATGCGCACACACAACCATATTCTCGTCTCCAAACTCAGCATTCCCATCGGGGCAAGTGGGGGGACATGTCTACTTTGTTGATCAGCATTGCAGTATATATCCCGTCATGCCGATATGTATGTGCTGCTGATGTGAATGATGACGGTAATACTACATATGAGGTAACTTTGTGCTTGACAATCATATTCTAGCAACTAGATCATTTGCTATTCTCGCAGCCTTTGATTATCGTCGTCATACCAGAAAACTCAGCGCAGCATATGCATGCTGTTTGTGGGGTATTGCATCAGAATATGGCTGTCACCTATGATTCCAGTAGAAAACCATGCATGCAACGCGTGTAGTGATCCTTGGGTTGAACTTACTCTTGGTACAAAGTGTTGATATCATGGAGCATGATGCTGCTTTTGAGTAGGATCAGAACAAAATGACCATGGGGTCTCATCATTCGCTTGTTCACCGGTTCAAGTGTTGATGATGAAGAAAAAATACGCGTGTCGAATGCAACATCAAGACTTGGTTTAGGAGGAAATATAAAGCATGTGCATGAACGTTTCAGAATATCTTTATATTATGTAGTACAGAACTTTGCTTATGCTCTTCGCAAAAAGAAAAGATTTGTATTGATTGTTATCCCTCATGGATGGCAAAAAAACCTCTTTCTCCCTCACACAAGCTGACAATTGATTATGCTTTTATGCATGTCCATGTGATTCAACAAAGTATAATGGTGTAATATATTGGGGGGTTGATGGCGGACATTCTTAGTGGTAGTAGTAGCAACAACAACAAATACAATGTTCCATATGCGTATCATGTATTATAAGATAGATACTGTACACACAGATCGCCATCCTGAAAAGGTGCCCCATGTAGAGTGACCTTGAGCTCGTGTGATCATGATGTAATGAAAGACAAGAAACATATGGTGAAGGCGAGTGGTCCATTCACACACACACACACACACACGCACACACACACATGTAAGCTGATGAACCCGTGTTTAACCATCTGGACAAAAGAATGATCATCACATCGCCTCTCTTCCTTTTATGTCATATACACATCTCACCAGCAGTTGCTCGGACCACATCTTCAGCTCACAGACCACCCCATCGCCCATTGTGGGTCCCGTGCTTGATCGGATCAAAGCGAATAAGGACACTACACGCTTGCAACGCTTATCCTTAATTGGTATATTCTGGTAGGACAAGCCAAGATGAAAAACGTTATCATTGTTCCCGTGTCATATTCATTGGCACCTCTCGCACGGCCGAGTAACATGGTTAACCAGTTATATAGATGGTTGATGTCACTGCATGTCATGAATAGCTGTCATCATCACCATAATTATATAATGTTCCCTTTCTGGAATTAAGCACCGAGCATCCTTATCCACTTTTACCATGCCATAACATATTCGTATTATCCTTAATCATGTAGCATAACCGATCGTTTATAAGGAACTCAAGATACAATTGGATGTCATGTCCTCACGCTAAAAACTGAGATATTGCGCTCATTCATCCATTCACAATGACTGCGACACTATTACTATGATAGTCTTCAATCTTTATAATATAACATATAATGATGTTGATGATTGACCCCCACTCTTCGCATAAAAGGTTAAGCTTGACATGGATGAATGTGACAAGGTGACAAGTTCAAAATCCAAATACTGAATCGAGAAAACGCTGTTCTCATATATGAAACTGTCATTTATTTTAAAGCATAGAGTAAAACGTGGGATATCATTTATGCCTGGAGAAGCAATGGTATGTATGCATAGGAGGAGGAGGGGCGATTGAAATGGTGCATTAACAAATTTCAAATGCAGCGTATCATAATGCATGAGGAATGTGAATAACCCTCTTTTGCTCCCCCAGCATTGGCATGAAGGCAACAACATTCGCGTGAGTGTAGGTGTGTGTTGTATGGATAGTCTGTGCTTTTACATACGCATGTTTACCCCTAAGGCCCTGCAACACATACATTAAACACCATTGGTCATCAATTTTAGGTTCGTACACACCAGTGTGTAACATCAGTCTCATTCATGTTGCACTGCCCTTTTTATGTGTCAATATATAATAACAAGATGATGCTAAAGAGAAAAAAGAGAGTGTGTGTGTGTACTATAAGGAACATATCACGGCAGAACTACCCGATAGTGGATTGAAATCAAATGCGGCTATATTGCGTTTTCAAAGATGTTGTCGACCGGCATGATGTGATGATTGTGGCGAATATGGTGTGTGTTTTTATGGAATGCACAAGATTGTTTTTATAATCAACATAATGAAAAGTGTATTCTACACATATCTTGTACATAGAAAAACAAGTGTAAAAAAAGGGACATGTTGAGTTGGGGGAGGGAGGAGGACAAGAAAGAAATCATGCTTAAATCGTTCTACCGCCATTGCACAATAATATCTTGTCTCTTTCTTTCTTCTTTGGTGCACTCTCTTCTTGTACAAATATTCCTCGTTCCTAATGACCAGTGAACCAACAGCTGTGGTGTCCTTTCCCGACATGCGTGTGCGTTCATTGGCACCTTCACCCGCGTCTTGTTTATTTCAACCAACAACGGCTTCATGTACTCTACCATCGCAGTCGACCCATAATCTCATTCCCCCATCAGACGATGTCACTACTATCTTTGTTGTTGGGTTTCCCGAGGATATGTCAGAGCGTGAATTTCAAAACATGTTTATCTTTTCGGGTGGATTTGAAGCAGCGTCTCTCAAGTGGCATTGTAAGGAACAAGAAGAGGAGAATAATACACCATTGAATACCAGTAACGGGAAAAAGCAAATGGTATAGTAGGATGGTGGGAGGATATAAGGGAATGTTCGTTAGGGTAACATAAGGATGCACTATGATAGATCGGCTTTGCTCGATTCCGTACAAGACTCGAAGCTTTAGAAGCAGTGGATGTATTGAATGGAAAACGAATCGACCAAGACCGAGGAATATTACTCAAGGCTGAAATGGCAAAGAAGAACTTGCATATTAAACGTGGATCGATTGCTGCGAACGACACGATTACACCATTTTCATCATCTGCTGTACCACCTTTGAGCATCCTATCAAAAAAGATGCAACAAGGCAATGGTACATCTTACGACTCTTTCTCACCTTTGCCAAGTGATCTTTTATCTCCTGGAGATTACTACAAGTCTGATCCATTCATGAATAAGGATCCATATTGCGCATCTACACCAACCACCCCCGTTTTTACTGATTCACTCTTTGGTTTTCGTGGAAATACTACCGACTTGAGCGGTTTCATGTCATCTCCTCCACATGCATTTGGATTGATTCCACCTCCACGGATGACTAATGCGATTAATTCACAATCTGCCATATCACCTGTGGGAACTACCGCATCCATGACAACCAGTTCCAATGGAGCAAGTACCAGTACCACTAGCAATGGACAACATGAAGGTGGAATACCTGAAGATCCTTTCAGTTATCTCAGTAAATCATCACCTGTTCCAAACGATCGTGCAATTTCTCCACCACCATCAGCAGATGTCACTCGTCGCCTTGGTTCTTTTTCTCTTCATTCTACACCTCCACCTCCTGCACCATCCACCTCTACTATTGAATTACGCTCAAACAGCTTTTCTGCACTGAATCGTTCATTTAATCCAGCTGATCAAAACCCACCTTGCAACACTTTATATGTTGGCAACTTGCCTTCGAATACAAGCGAAGAGGAATTGAGACAGCTATTTATTCAATGCCTTGCATTCAAACGCATGTCATTCCGCAGCAAAGCTCAAGGTCCAATGTGTTTTGTCGAATTCGAGGACGTTGTTTATGCGACTCAAGCAATGAATGAACTTCAAGGTTATTGTTTATCCAATTCCATCAAAGGAGGTATACGCTTATCTTTCAGCAAGAATCCTCTCTTTACCAAGCCCAACAAGGATCAACAACAAAAAAAGGACACAGTGGAGGAGCAGCATGTTAATTAATGCAACACACATATTCTACACATACACTTGCACCGGATAAATGTACATAACGCATCTCCTTCATTTTTCTGCACCATCTTTTTATTACCATCAAATCACCACCACATCGCGTAGCATCCTTTCTTCTTATCTACAATATCACTTAATTCTGATTGCACCCAGTAATAAACCCATTGATCAATCCACATTTAAAAAGAAAGCATCATTGCTGTGCCAGCTGAGTTTCTAGCTGCTTGCTTTGGCGACATGGTTGTTATGGTAACTTGCAGCTAGTGAAGACAAAGAGTCCACTTTGTTTCTTCAGGCACCGTGAATTCACCAAGTCAATTCAGTTTCATTGAAAGTTACTGTGCAAGCTGGCATTCCATAAAAAGGTTCCAATTGAATCATTCCGCAACGTTGACTTGACTACAACCCAGATAGTGATCATACATGGAGACATTTACATCATTGCTTCTTGTTGGTGATACTGTGTAGGATCTACCTTAGAATTTCTCTTCCTACATTTATTGATAGACATTGGGTTCATCATGCGCTTTGCACATTTTGTTAAGATCGGATGCTATTAGCAGAACTAACTACATGTGGTATCATGGATCGAGCATATTTTTCCCAAGAGTGGTCAAGTGGCTGCTGGATGACAATACAATGCTTTACAATAAGCTCGTTCAGTCGCGGTTGTCGATCAATAAGTAATACCATTCCACTTCCAATAATAAAGTTGCAGCGGGAAAACGATACAGATTTGAGCATTGGCAGGTTTCTCAGTGACCGAAACACTTGTTCGGTTGTAAATCCCCACAAGCATTCAAATGATATTGATTCCAAGTTTGGTAGCTGCTTCAAACGTCTGAGAAAACGAGACATGACGATCTTAGCAATATCGCCTTCGTGCTCGGCATTGATGGTGATGTGACGTAGTGTAGGAATAGTTGACAATATACTGAATAGGGTGGGCAGTGATGCAGTCATTGTTGAATGATTGAACCATTTTCCTTTATATCCTATCTCCTGGAGTGGGATGCATCGTGTACTGATCTTCGTCAATAAAGTCACCATTTCCTGGTTGCTATCGTACTGGTTCATTATATATAGATGTGTTAAATGTTCAAGATCTGCTAGTGCGCTCCATATATACGGTGTTATCCTCTGGTTGACGAAAGATAGCGTGACATGGGTCAATTGATGGCATCTTTTGAGTATGGGTAATATGAATAGCTCAGCAAATTCACATTGTGCTAATGTATTTCCCCCTCTTGTATAATCGTAAGTGAATTGTTCCAATTGTTCGGGTATACGCAAGGCTCCCATAGTAGTAAGGAACCAATCCCTACTATCGAAAGTAGCCCAATCTTTTGAAAAATGTAGATGCAAACTACAAAGTGTCATGTAATGCTGATCTAGGACCTTCCAAAAATCGTGTAACATAGGTGTTTGTGTTATTGCCAGTTGAAGTGTGTGTAATCCTGAAGCTTGGTTCGATTGCATACTCTCGTCTTGCCACCATAATGGATCTTGCGTGGATAGCAATGGTGTGCCTTGATCGAAATACAGTATGCACTTCAATGTAGGACACGCTTGCAAGATTGGTGCGGCATGAAGTGATAGGCCGGTAGAATTTCGATGCTTGAGATACCGTAGATTGGGCGATCGACTTACAATAAGAGGACAATCTCTATTTGGAGACTCTAATGCAAGCAATCGGAGATTGGGAAATGTCACAGATGCATCAAGAGGGGTTTTTGCTCTAGAGTACCTCCAATTATCTCGATAGCATAAATGGGTGAGATGAGGACATGCCATGAGAACGGTAACAAGTGCTTCGGAAAATGTGTTTCCTTTGATTTCCAAGCGTGTAAGTGTTTCTCCCAAGAAATTTAACGAAGGTGTTGCCAGAGTGTGAGATACTTCCCCCAAGACAATGACGACAGCTGTAAAGATGTTCAAGTAAGCAATGGGCAGCATGACAATGATTCTGGCTTACAAAGTGATCTCAAAAGAGGAAGTTTTAATTGAGCCAGGCTCTCAATGACATTAAAAAGGCGAACGTTGGAAGCGCGGACCTCGACGTTGTGTACCAGATATCCAAGATAAAGCAATGGATTATGTATCAAGTCTAATTGATTATTTCCAAGTCGAAGAGCTCGTGGTTGATCTGCACTCAAACTAATCATATTGTCGAGCCATTGATGGCATACACGCATGCACTCGCCACAGTCTCGTACATTACTGAGGAAGGAGAATATGTTTGCAATGATTTCCAGAGGAAGAATTAAAAAGTAATTCTGATTTGGACAATTATTTTCAATGCAAGAGACAAGCATTATGTGTAGTGGTAGAAAAGAAAGTGCGAAAGAAGAATGAATATACAAGAATCGAGGAAACAAAAGGGGTAATGGTTAATGTGGCGCAGCAACTCGTCAATGACTAGTTTGGGCATATGTATACAAGAAGCGATCATCACATGATCAGAGGGTTAGAGACTACGGTTAGGTTTGGTAAATCAACTATCTTTTAGTATTTCACAAAGAGCAAATGTCAGAAAAGGGTGGGGGTGGTACAGCATGGCGATAAATTCACGCGCAGTCGCAAGAAATCCTCCTCTTTCTCCTTTGTTATACACACGCCTTGCTATGAACGATGACCTTGAAGGCATTGACGACGACTTTGATTTCGACGATGACTTATTAGCAGCAGCTGTGGAACAAGCCGAGATTCAGGCAGCCAAACAACACGAGAAGCAGCAGGAACAGCCCAATGTAATTGACAATGACGACGAATTTGACGATCTTGACACAGATTGCCTTATCCTTGCGACTGAAACAGCCGAGAAACAAAGTAACATGGTGCAGCGACCTGGAATGCAACAACCTTTGACGAGCTTCTTTTCACCAACCCGACAGCAACAACAACAACGAAGCAGCAATAATCGATCACGAACATCATCATCATCTATATCCACCAGTTCAATCCTATTAGGAAGCAATGACTTTGATGTGCCACCCACACCACCAGCACCTCCATCACCCAACACACCATGTGCACATGTATTTGATGCCGATGAATTACCAACATGGATTTATCCAATCAATTATCCTTTGCGTTTATATCAATTCAACATTGTCAAGAAAGCGTTATTTCACAATACGTTGGTGGCACTTCCAACAGGATTGGGCAAGACATTTATTGCAGCAGTAGTCATGTTCAATTACTGGCGGTGGTTTCCTCAATCCAAAGTGATCTTTATGGCACCTACAAAACCACTCGTGGCACAACAGATTGAAGCATGTTTTAATGTGTGTGGAATTCCACAATCTGAACTCATTGAAATCACGGGTCACATCAATCGTGCGAAACGCAAGGAACTATGGCGTACACATCGTGTCTTTTTCATGACACCACAGACACTCAAGAATGATCTGGAATCCCGTATTTGTCCTGCACATCAGATTTCTTGTATAGTAGTGGATGAAGCACACAAAGCTTCGGGTGGATACGCGTATGGTGAAGTGGTCAAGTTGATTTCCCGTGAACAAGATCAGTATCGGATTCTAGCATTGACAGCTACACCAGGCACCAATTTGGGTGCTGTTCAAACGGTCGTATCTCAATTACACATCACCAATATCCAGATTCGCACTGAAGATTCCATGGATATTCAAGAATATTCTTATGGCAAACGCATCCAGCATATCACCGTACGACTCAGTTATATGGAAGGTGCAACAGGCATAGTGCCAGAGATCATGAATCAATTTCGCGACAAGTTCTTTCAACCTGTACTTAATCGATTGAATCGCTTTCAAGCCGTGTTTACCACTGATCCAGATCGCAACACAACCTATGGATTGTTGCAAGCACAGAAAGGGTACTCCGCTAATGCACGCAATGTGAATTATGCTGTCAAATCCATGGTTGCTACGGACTTCAGTATTGCTCAAGCGCTTTCACGTGCATACGACTATCTTATGCACCATGGTATTGCTCCCTTTGTCGAACAATTGGAGAGTTTTCTCAAGGATCTTCAGGATACAGTGGACGCTGGGAAGAATTTACCCAAGGAGAAATACAAGCTCTTTCGCGATTATCAGCTCAAAAACATGATTGAAGATCTCAAGCAGCGTCAAAGCCAACCTGGTTTTATGGGTCATCCCAAGATGGAACGGCTCTTGTCCACTGTTTTGGATCATCTCAGCAACAACAATGAGCGAGATACACGTATCATTGTCTTTTCCTCATTTCGATCTTCAGTCAATGCGATTATTCAAGTTCTTGAGCAGCACAAGCCCTTGGTGAAGTGTTCATTGTTTGTTGGCCAAGCAGGTGGCAAAGATGGAAAGAAAGGTCTCAATCAAAGAGAACAAAAAGAGGTAATATATCTGATTTCATTCTCTTCCATGAGTTACTAACATACATGGATAGATCGTTGAGAGATTCAAGCGTGGAGAAATCAATGTATTGGTGGCTACTGCTATTGGAGAAGAAGGATTGGATATTGGTGAAGTGGATCTGATCATATGTTATGACTCACAAAGTTCACCTATTCGTATGGTAATGGTTTAACAACACCCTTTTTAATATTCACTTGTTAAATCAAAGTATATATTTTTAATAGCTCCAACGCATGGGACGAACAGGAAGAAAACGACAAGGACGATGTGTGATGATTATGACTGAGCAAGAAGAACGCAAATATAACCAGGCCAAAGCTGCTTATGCTCAAGTACAACGAGCCATTGCCAGAGGTGGAGACTTTCAGTATTATACACCCAACCCATCGGTTCTTCCTGAAAAGTATCGCCCAGTGTGGTGTCAAAAACGACTCGATATCGGCACATTTTTCAAGCCCACAGGTCGCAAGTCAAAAAAGACCAAAGCTGTCGAGTCGAATGGAACATTGACAGATGCTACACGACACGAGTTTTTACAGAGTCTTAATTCAGCAACTTTGGAGGAAGCTTTTGAGAAACATTGGCCAACCAAAGGAAGAAGAGCAATGGAAAGAGTGAACCGATATTTGCCCAACAACGCTGAGCTCACCAGCCATCATCGTATCGGTCATAGTCGACGCACAATACAATTTGTATCGATGATCAAGAATATGGAACGACGCTTGTTACGCGAAATGACGGACATTGATGAATCGAGTCAACCCAATAGTCAACCACGATTTAATAATGACGAATTAATCATGCCAACGCGACCATCACGTACAACTGATGAGCTCATTTTACCCACACCAATTCGTGCTCGTCAACCTGATCCAAAGCAATCAACTCTTTCGACATTCTTAAACAAAGGAAAAGCACCAGCTAACAATCATCATCGACAATCACCACCAGCGAAACCAGCACGTGATAATTGGATGGATGACAATGACCCTGCAATGACAAAGGATATCGCATACCAACCTGTACAAAACAATGATATTCAAACAGGAAAACGTAAAACGATCACTACTCCTGCTGTATCTGAGAAACGACAACGCATTGCATCTCCTCCGAGTAATCAACTAGACCAAGATGAAGATATTGAGATTGACTTTGATCTGGGAAGTGATGATGATGTACCACAGCCGACAGCACATGTACCTGTCACCACTACTGCAGCAACATCCGATACAGATTATGATCAATTCGCTGCCGAACTCGATTTCGATTATTGCACTCAAGATATCCAAAATAATAAACAACAAGATGAAAGTTTCGAACGCATTCTTCCACCAGAACTCAGTAAATCAACCCCTTTAATGGATGAATCACCTGTGAGAACAGCTATTTCGCATACACCTACCATGAAGGATGATGTCAATATTGCACCCGCTATGCTGAAATGGCTCACCACTCGACCACCTCCTTTCAGCGAAACGGCAGCTCTGCTGGTTCATGAAAGGATGAATATAGTTAAGATCAAAGCATGGATCGGCAACGAGACAATTGCACCTCCAACCAAGACTCGATCTTCAACACCTTCTTTTGGGGACGATGACGACTTTGAAATCGACTTTGAAATGTTAGAAGCATTGGAAAACAAGATACCCATTCAAGATACACCGTTTGATGCCTCCTTTCATCAGATGTTGGAAAATAAGGTTGGAGAGGATTATGAAGGTGCTCCATCATCTTTTCATATTCCTGCTGACGAAGACGATTTACCATTATCCAATACAGGATTACAAAATCCCATTCACCACGATCCAGTAAAGTCGTCAACATCACCATCACCTAAGAACAAAATATTATCACAAGCATTACCATCATCACCCATGACCACCAAACAGCCATTATCATTACAATCACCTTCATCTCCACAACAACAACAACAGCCAGTAGTAGAGTCACCAAGGCAACATGAAAAAATATTATCATCCCCTGATCGATCAATGCAAACTACACCAATACATGACGATCTATCCGACAAGACCTTATCACCTTCACCTTTACGAAGGGCCATGCTTAACTATCAAGGTAGTCACAACATGCGTGTTCAATTTATTCCACCATCACCTGTTTCACGCCCACGACAACCACCACCATCACCCTCTGCTATCATTGATATCAGATCACCCGATAATAACAAAGCACCATCATCACCATTACGCAAATCCATCACGGTGAATGAAGCCATATCCATTGTATCATCACCATCACGTGCACAAGTTGTTATATCACCAGATCAATCAAGATTCTCTTCACCATCACCTGTATTTGCACGTCGTCGACGAAATCCCAAAATGCGTATTGGATCTGATGAGGAGGAGGAACAAGTTGATCATGATGAGAGATCGAAAGTCATACCCGACACTGTTATCAGCGATACAGACGATGGGCAAAGACTCCAACTACAGCAACGTCGAAAACGTGATAGGCATCAACAACGACATTATAATCCCTTTCTTGATTTGGAAGCTGAGCTTAGTAGTGATGAAGATAACATGCCTAAAGGACGACGACGACGACAACGACGAGCTATAAGCGAGGATGAAAATGATGATGGTGGTAGCAGTACAACCGATTTATCTCGTATGGATTCTTCCTTTATTGACGATGAAGAGGGTGAAGCAGCATCTTCTGCGGATGTACAAAACATGTATCGAATCAGCTTGATGAGTCAACCGCCACGGGATGGGGAAAGTACAGTGTTTACTGCAAGGCGCAAGACATGGATTGACAAGTTTGAAGCGGAAAAATGGCTCCAAGATGATGAGGACGATATTGTGAATATGAGCAGGCTCACAGAAGAAGCTGAAAACGAAAACTTAGCATTAGAAGTTATGAGTAGTAACGATGATGACTTTATGTAAAAACTGCATTTTGTTTATTATATGATAAAACCGTCTGTACATACAACAAGATCAATTAATCTTTTGCGGTGGTGGGGAATGCCTTGGCTTCCAAAACTTGTTGACGAGACTTGCTGTTGGGATCAAAGTAAGGTTTTTCGGCCTAATAAGAGTGTATGTGTGAGTCAAATAATAGAATCAAAGAAAAAGCTTACTTACAGTCGGTGTGATACGGAATCCATGTCTGATTCCATTGCCAAAGTAATCGTTGATGGCAGTATGATATGTGGCACGGTTATCCCATACAGCAATAGAATCTTCTTGCCATTTGAATCTCACTTGGAAATCATGACCACTTTCGATATGATTGAAAAGGAACTCGAGCACAGTATCGGATTCACGCTTTGTAAAGCCCACAATACGACGTGTGAAACCACGTTGCACATACAAGCTCTTCCATCCTGTAAGTGGATGTGTACGTACTACCGGGTGCACATTGTCAGGTGCTTCACGGCGTAAAGGATATCCTGTAATTCTTGCAGTTTCACGATGAACATCGCCTGAGTGTACTGCTTCCAACCCTTCGAGAAACTTTTGCCATGCAGGTGAAAGTCGATCATAAGCTGTGTATCCCGATGCAAAAAGTGTATCACCACCTCCAGAAGCTGGCAGGGTATCGATCTTTAAGAATGTAAGACCTGCAGGCTGCAATTCGTAGCTGATATCACTATGCCAACCTATATTGTATTATTAGTAAGAGCGGGAACAATAGTATCTTTTCAAACGTACCATCACCTGCACTTCTCAATGCATATCGCTCACGAACTTTGGGACTAAGTAGAATATACTATGTTACAAAATGACTTTGACAACTTGTGTTCGTTGAGTATAATACTTACTTATCATGTTGAACCTGGATAGTTAAGATCTCAGGAGCACTGGGTGGGTGAGGACCTACATTATGGACATGGCTATATTTGTTGCGAACATGAGTGTGTGTGCACTTGTGTGTTGATGAGTAGGAAGCACTTACAGTGGTCCAAAGTGACGGCCAAATTCTAATGCTTGCTTGGGAGTAAGATCCTGGTCACGAAAGAAGACAACACCACGTTCAGCGACTAGCAATGCTAGATCATTCTTTTGCTGCTCGGATAACTTTGATAATTGGATGCCATGGATTTCGGTACCAATATTGGGAGTAACATCAAAAACGTTGGTGGCATCATTCAAAAGCGAAGCTTTAGCAGGATCAGCCAAACGGCCAGGGTCCTTGTGTTCAAAAGGCTCAAGAGGTGGATACTAATGTTGATCAAGTATTAGACTTTCGTGCCTTTGGTAGCTCTAGAGATACTTGCATAAACATCAGGGTGCACACCGTAGAATCCTCGTTCACGGACAAGCTTCTTGAGATCCAATTCTTCAAGTGTTATACTGCTCAAAGTGTCATCCACTTTGGTATCTTGGGTGTTTGGAGGCATGGTCGTTGAAAATTGATATTGCTAATGATATTGTAGTTTCCATCTCTCATAGCACGCATATATATAAGTGTGGAAATCATATCGCGCAATTTTTTAAAGGGATGCGTGCTCTTTTTGCTCTACACTGTAGTGTGTATTATCCACTAGCAGATTTTCCCATTCACAAAGATGAGATTTATTGTAATTCACAAGCTGCAAAATAAACGATGCGGATGATGCAATCCGCATTATATTTAATATATCATTTATCAAATAGAGATAAGGGATTGTGCAATGGAAGAGCAGCAGGGTAAAAGTTGGGCTATTGCATGACATATTATCTACCCAACTTGGATCTGGGATGAGGTGATCAGCATGAAATCTGGTGTGGATTGTGCGACGTTGATGCATATGTCCGCACCTGATAATTGATGTTATGCAATATCGAATCAAAGTACTTGTCCGATCAAAATGGGAATTTATTCGATGGATTAACTGAAGGGACAATGAAGCACATCGCATGAAACTGGAATAATGAGATTGATTGTGTGGCTCATTACTACTACGCGATATCACAGGAACAAACAATAACACGACCATCTTGCTAATCTCAATTCAAACATGATCAACAATGACAAATGTGTTTTTTATTTCTAAAGTAGCTATTCTATTCCAGAAACCAGCTGCTATTGAGTCGCTAATAGCTATTTCCCCATCTCATCCAAGCAAGAGAGAATCTAGTGGGCATCGATCATGTGCTAGTTTATTTGTATACATGCAAAAGAGTGAAATATGTTTTTCGTAATAATAGGTTTTGATGATACAACAATAGTTCCCTTCATGAAACAATAGAGTCGTTACCAGCCGGCACCGTCATCCTTGGTATTATCCCCCCAAGCAGGTGGTACTTCAGGTGGCGCTCCCCAGCTATTTGGATCGTTGCTTTCATCGACAATATTGTGTAATCGAAACTCATCAGCGAGTAGATCTTCTTCAGACATTGGCATCTCCACTGGATCTGTAATGTCCTTTGCCTTGTTCCAATCACTAAACGTCTGCCATTGTGGTTCACCAGGATGTCGAGGTGGCGGTAATAAAGTAGTAGTGGAAGACATGCATGCTTAATTTAGCGCGTATCCTTTGGTACTTCATCCCATGCATATAGAATCCAACAGTGTCTATTATATTCTGTCAAGTTATAGAAATCACTCATAGCATTAAACATACGTAGCATCTTCGCGATGCTAGACGATATTATCGCACTCAATAGCTATCCTTTATGAAAGAGTTAGAGAATGCAGCAACACACTAATGTCATATAGTCTCTGAAGTATTAATTTTCCAACAAATGTGATTGATACTTGTTTTTCTAATAAATAAGCATGCAGATATATATTATCAAGGTTACAGCACCATGTTGGCAAGATAACAACGGTACACCATAGTAAAGAATAGCACAGGGCAGTTGCTGGGAATGATTTAAAACACCGAGTTCTATCGTCGCACCAGCCAATGAAAGCATATTAGATATTACTTTCCCAAATTGCTGCACATTGACCTACCATAAAATTATGACATTCATGTCATTGGATTCTGCGTCTTCTCCGCTAAATTATGGTGAAAACTATATTTCTCTAGGACGAACTTTTTAAATTCTAAAAAAGGAAATTTTTTCACTGATCATATTTCTCACCCATTTTTGGTAACAATGGGGATATGGTGTAGTGGTATCACGTTTGCTTTGCATGCAAAAGGCCCGGGGTTCAAATCCCCGTGTCTCCAACTTCTCTTTTTTCGTTGTCGCAGCAACATAATAGAACTTCTTGATCGGCATTGTCGTCTTTCTTTTTGGATCCACACAGGATAAAGACGACGTCCACAAAGGAACACCACGAAGGAATATAAGAGACCACAAAGGATAAGACCACGAAGGATATATAACCACGAAGGATATATAACCACGAAGGAATATAAGAGCCACACAGGCAAATACAATGAGAATAAAGAGAACGTAAGATAATGTTTTATTCTATGAAATGGTCCACTATTTATAATTGTTGAGATGGGGCTAAGTATATAAATGCCAAGTAATAATGATGAAGTGGCGAAGTAGAATATGTCAGGCGCAGCATAAAAGAGATGTCAAAGATAACTGTGCCA